>JAAGKR010006802.1:0-40801 GCA_011419295.1 Clarias macrocephalus
TTAAGTAAATATTTCATATTTATATTACCAGAATACTCAGAAAACGACATTCATTATTCACAGACCAAAAGGAATAATAATAATTATATATATATATAAATCACCATCTACAACTCACTGTCAACCACACATAATCTTAAGAGACAGAATGCATGATTAAACTATCACTAACCAGAAGGCAAAAAAAAAAAAAAAAACATTTGGTGCTCACTGATCCTAGAAAAGCATAATTTGATAAAGCACTGACTTACTCACCTGAATTATTTACGAACAGATTTCTTTTACTCACATCAGTGGACCGATGTGGGATCTATAGATGAGACCATTCCACCAATTTCGGCAGACTGCATTCACTAATGGAACACGTTATTATTCATCAGATAACACTGTTTGGTAACATTACCATCACAGGGGTGTGTCCCTGTTCAGTATAGTAGCTAATTGTTTAGATGCTGGTTCATGTTTTATCTCAGCAATGATTGCTCTTACAGCTTATGCTCTTTAAGATTGTTGAAATTATTTTAAATTTATATAATGTAGGAGAACATAATTAATGTAAATTTATATAAAATATGTATTGTATAGAGCAGTTTTTTTTTTTTTTTGTAAGTTTTGCCATGTGCAGTAGATGGCAGCAGGCAGTTAAATGTTGTTATAGGCTTAGGCGAGGAAGTTTTAGACGACTCTGAAACTCTGTCATAGTTGGTACCTCATATGTGGTCTAGGCCCATAAAATTCAGTGAATGTTTCTGATCACAGCAAAACCATAGATGTGTATTTCGACTAAAACAGTGACACTGATGTTTTTTTTAGAAAGACAGCTTTATCTGGGCCAGTCAGGACTACATGTATTTTATTGTCACCACTGTGGTGATAAACTAGAAACTAGAGCATATCTTTTCACGCTTGCTATAGGTGACCGATACAATACACATGGCACAGCGTTTCTAAAATTATAACTATACCAATTTAAAAAAAAATCATATAGAATCCAAATATAAGTACTTAGTACTATACTATAGTAATATAAATATAAGTACTTAGTACCCTAGTCGCTGTAGCAATGCACTATGTAGGTTATCTTGAAATGACTTTTAGGTCCAGTATGGAGACAGTAAGGGTTCTCTCATAAACTCCTCACACAAAAGGCTAGTGAAATCCTATTGACACCAGATTACAGTAATTATTTACCTATTTACACAAAAGGTTTCAAATTAATGGAACTGATAATACAGTGTGGCTTGGTATGGACTAAGCATGATCTGATTTCTTTAACCTTCTTTAAAATAACTATTTAAAAGGGATCATACTGTGCCATGGATTTTATGAATTTGCTGTAAATTTATTTAATGTGACACAAAAGGGTTAAATCTAAACCAGAATCATTATACAAGTAAATATGAAAGCAAATGATCTGAAGCTAACACAGCTGAACAACATCGTTTTATTTGGGGGATTGTTACATTTTAAAAATTGCACAAAAGATTATATTCATAAGAGCCTACAATCAAACTTTATCTACAATTAAAATCAGTTCAGATGAGACCAAAATATGATTCTGTCCATCATCATATTTGGTGACAATAGCAACTGCATACAAGGAAAATCCAATAAAACAATTCTTATAGTGCATAATAGGACAATAATATATTAAGGTGCAACTTTGAAATTTGGGGACTGTTTTACAGCTTGCGATCATATCGAATTAAAAATTCTACTAATTACAGGAAGATTTAACCTCAAAATCTGGTTGTCTCTGGTAGGATTTGACCATAGACGAAACTGATGACACAATATTGTGGACAAGCAAATTCACACATCAACAAATCAACATGAATGTTTGTGAAATAAAACATTTTGCAAATACAATGGTTGGGTTTCAATGTAAAATAATTTTATAGTTGTTCTGAAACTGTGCTTTGTACATTTGATGTATTTGAGCACCTTCTACAGCACAATGCCCTCATACTGTCAAACACAGCCAAATACAGGATGGGATGGAGGCACATGTTCAGGCAGGCTAATGCCTTTGACACTTGGAACATGTTTTTTATGTAACAATTTTTCTGTTCAGTACCTGGTGGGAAGTTCAGTATTTGCAGGATGTTATAGGGGACAAAAGACACGGTGTAAAGGACGCAGACTACACCCACAATCAGAGCTACTTTTTTCTTCTCCAATGTGGTGATATTCGCATTTTTACAAACCACCCACAAAACACCAAAATAGGATGCAAATGTAGCCAAAAATGGGATAAAGCAGCCTAAAATAGCGGTAATTACCATGTACGGAAACCTTTTGGATTTATGTTCTGCAAATAAAGAACATCTGATTTTGTTTATACCTGAGTAGTAGAGGATTGGAGATGCCAGGCCTGCCACCACAATCCACACCAGCAAACTGGTGATCTTAGCATGTTTTGGGCGAATATGTGTGCGTGTAAAGAAGGGATGAACGATGGCCAGGTATCTATTAACACTGATGCACATGATAAAGTAAATGCTGGCATAGAAATTGCATGTGAAAAGGAACCGCTCTACTTTGCAGACCGCAGAACCAAATGCCCATTTTCGTCCTCTTGCGTGGTCGTGGATGAGAAGTGGTAGAGTTAGGGCATAAAAGATGTCACTGATGATCAGGTTACATGAGAAAACCACTCCTGTGTGCCAATTCTTCCTCTCCTTAGTCACAAGCAGCCACAGTGCCAGTATGTTCCCCATCAGTGCCACACACATCTCCACACCATAAATGGGAGGTAACAGGTCCTTTGAAAATGTCTTGGTACAGTTGCTGCTGCTGTTCATCCTTACCTTCAATTTTACTAAGTCTCCTGCAAAACATATAAAGGGAGAGGTTAATTCCCTTCCTATGGGAGGTAACAGAGATGTTTGAAACATACTGATACAACTAATGTTGTCTCCTGCAAAAAAAGTAATGTAGAATTGATTTATGCCATAAATAAACTATATATTTATTTTATATAAACAGCTATAAATATGCAGTACATGCTCCTTGAAAAGATCCTGCTACAGTGTTTTATGACTTAAGGTAGCTTCATATATTTAACTGCAAGTCCTAGTCCTCCCTTTTTATCAACATTATTAATATCTTAAATTATTAATTTCATGATGTAGGTTCCAGTTTCTAAAAATCCTTCATTCAAACCTGTGCTAGTAATTTGCAATAATCTTCTACCAGTTTGAGGCAATGGATATTACTGCAAAGCTAACCTTTTTAAAGTCCTACTTGTCTATTATGAAATCTGGTCAGTGTATAGCAAATTTACAAGTGTGTTACACACACAACTAATAAAATTGAATTTTTATTGAACCAATAAAATACAAAGACAAGAAAGTTCCAGGACTTTTACTTTAGCTTTAAACTGATTAAATATGACATGTTTTAGACAAATTCACACAAATCGGGAATTTATTGTTGTTGGTAGTTTCTTGTGGCATAAAATGAAAAAAGAAAATAGTGAAGATAAAAACTTTGATGGGTAACAATGACATCTAAGGGCATGTCTTTACATTCCTAAACTACATATTATTATTATTACTTTGACTAAACTAGTATGTCATCTGCTAAATAGTGAAAAAAAAAAAAAAGCTTTAAATACTTTAAGTAAACTATTTAAAGTAATCCATCTTAAAAAACCATATAGGGTTAAAGGTATATCAATACAACAGATTTTCCCATGTGTTTCAATATACTCTCTACCTCTAAATGAACATGTGTAGATGTAAATAGTCTATGGAAATATAGGAACCAAACACCATTCTTTTAACACACAGCCTGCCAGTTTATTGATTTATTTATCTTCAGTGCTTTACTCCTAATCTCAAGAACAGTGGGCGTTATCACACCAAGGTGATTCACTGCTGAAATGTAACTCAAATTTTGGTTCATTTTAGTGAACCAATAATAATAATAATAATAATAATAATAATAATAATAATAATAATAATAATTATTATTATTATTATTATTATTGTTGTTGTTGTTGTTGTTGTAGTAAAATGTTTATTAAATAATAATAATTATTATTATTATTTTAATTATTATTATTATTATATACCACATGAATAACACTCTATATTTAGAGCAAATTTTATTCTTCTATTGATAATCTGTACTTTATGTAATAACGTACAATTAGCAAACTTAGAGTAATTAAACTTAGCTGAAATTTATGTGAAGGAAGTGGTACATAGAAAAGCTTAGCAATACCACAAAGGCTTCCTGTGAATTTAGTAGCGAACGATACTGGTGGGGAAAAAGAAGCAGAACACAGACAACAAACTATTTAAAGTAATCCATCTTAAAAACCAATAACCATATAAAATTATGGGTATATTAGTACAAAAGATGTTTCCCTATGTTTCAATATACTCCTTTTCTCAAAATGAACATGTATAGATGGAGCCCCCCCCAAAAAAATCACATGTCCTCTTTGTTACCTTTAATCTGGGCTATTGCACCAAGGACTGACAACAGCAAGATGATGATTAAGATAACAAACCATAGTTATTAAAATGACACAGACTCACACAGACAACAAGTTTAAATGTACACACTTTCTCCGTGCTCTGATAAGCAGCAACCCACCGGATCAGATTTTCCAGCAAAATCAACCTGAACACACCAGGGTTTATCTCTGTTTTGCAATTTGAATGTCACATCTTTTTAATTGAAATCATGCCTGAGCTGACCTGAACAATTCTGTCAAATAGTTTTAAAGTCCTTCAAAATCAACAAAATCAACCATTCTTGTAAGAAAAGTTATTTTAAAGCTGGTCTTTAACAACAAACAAACTCTTAACAAAATATGTGACATTGTGAATATTGTAATCTTAAATTGTTACGGTAGGTCTCCTAAATCTCTTGTGAATACAATTGGTCATTTTAGAATTAGGCATTTAGCATGTTCTTACAGAGTGCTTTTACCAAAAAAAAAAAAAAAAAAAGTCAAATACTGAAGCAAACCTCTCACTCACCGGTAGTCTGTAGTTCTGTACAGATGTCTGAGTCTTCTACATGTGCATCGAGTGACTAAATCTACTCTGATCACATCTTTAAAATAGGGTTTTCATTTCCTGTTTGTACGAGTGCAACCCCTCCTGTGTGAATGTCATCCCAGTATACGCTGCTGCTCCTTTATCCTTCTTATATTCTTCTTTATATCCTCTTTGGTCTGCTTTTCCCTCATTTGTCTTCTCTCCAAACTTCTTCTCGGCAGACTTTCAGCACTTCTGATTTTTTTTTTTTTTTTGTCTCTCTTTTTTTCTTCCCCAGACTGCTTCCCCTTTGTGGTGTCTTGATGACTTTGTTTGCGTAGTTAAGGTTCACATACAACCGGGGTAATCTGAAGAATCCAGAATAGGTTTAATGTGCCTTTCCATGGATTCCCTGGAACTATAGGGACAAAACACAGTCTTTCAAAACACAGTCCCCCAGTTCATTGATTTATTCATCGTCAGTAAGTGCTTTACTCCTTATCTCAAGAACAGTGGGCGTTATCACACCAAGCTGATTCACTGCCGCCTGAAAACTCAAATTTTGCTTCATTTTAGAAAGCCCCCATTCAGCTGCCTGGGGTCTTCATTAAAGAATTCCTGGCTACTTAATTACATTAGGAGAAATATACAGGAGGAGTCATCCATGTCTAATGCCATTTTTACATTCCTAAACTACTACATCTTTTTACTGTTACTTTGACTAAACTAGTATCCATCATCTGCTTTTACTCATAGTTCACAGCGGTTGCACACAATAGCAGTGGAAAAAATAGAATCTACTGAAAAATATGCAGCAGAATTAGTCACCTCTTAGGCTGTATTCCATAGTTATGAAACTTTCTGTTTTTGATGTCTGCTCCAGATTCACGTGTTTCCTTCTGGCTCTCCCTTTTAGTTTTGCTGTCATAGTTAATTCTGCCGGAGTCCCTGGTGGCATTCTGTATTAAATAGACATTCTCTTACATGTCTGTGAACTATACCTACTGTGTGTTGTCTTTCCTTCTCTTCAGCTCTCTCCTCCCTCCTTCCCTCCCTCCCTCTCCCCATCTCTCTCTGTCGAGCTACACATGTCGTTCCTGAGCTGCCAGTGATCCAGACCGCCTTTGCCCTCTGGAGCTGTCTGACTTGTCCTGATGCCCCCCTTCTGGTTGGAGATGGCGCTGCTCGGATGCCCCGTGTTGTCTACTTGGGAAGCCCAGATAATCGGATAATTTTGATTCATACACATTTTTTCACATTTCATCCAAATTTCCATTATTTCCTTTTGATTGCTCCTTTGCGACAATGGCAATTGTTAAAAGCGCTATAGAAATAAAATTTAATTAAGCTGCTTCCTCCGGAAGATACACTGATCAGCAAATGTTAAAACCACTGATGGCAGACCTGAATAACTTTGATTATTAAGGCTCATTGATGCTTGTAGGGAATTAAGGCTAGAACATCTGATCCAATCCCACAGAAGAGCTACTGGCTCTGTGGCCAATCAGTGAATATACATTTTTTGTTGGATAAAGAAATCCAATTTAATAAGTAATTTAAATGGCTGGACTACAAAGCTGCCTCATTTTGCAATTTTCAGAAACAAGCATCTTATCTTCAACTATCGCAAAATTGTGGTAAATAAGGGCAAAATATAGTGTAGTGAATTTACCTCTTACTGATAGTTTTTTCATATTTGTCACACACAAATGATTGATGTAGTTTTTTAAATCATGATTTAAAGTGAAAATAAGTTGTCTAAACCTCAAATACGCTTTCATGCAAATCCAGCATACATTTAGTTATTTTCAGACTTTCATTAATTTTAAAGATAAAAAAAAATCTACTAGGTAAAATCTACTAACTTCTTCTAATTATTATTACTTAACTAGTATCCATCATCTGCTGGTATACACAGTTCACAGCTGTGGCACGCACCGTAGCAGTGGAGAAAAATAGAATGTACTAAAAATATGCAACAGAATCATTCACCTCTTCCTCTATTGAGAGCTGCTACATACAGAGATCTCAGAGATTAACCTCAAAATTAAAACCACTGACAGCAGACTTGAATAGCATTGATGATTAAGGCTCATTTATGCTTGTAGAATCAAGAATTCTCTCCCTAAATCAAGTGTCTTTATCTTTTGCTGAACAACCTCAATTACCACAATCTGGATTCAAAGTGGTACATTCACCGAGAAGCTCTATGCTGCTAGATCAGCTAAACTGTCAGATATTCTCAACTTTCTGAACCTCTCATCATTTGACATTGGTTTGCCTCTTACCTAAAAGATCGATTGTATGAGGTCACAAGATGGGGATCTGCATTTTCTCCATACAGACTTTCCACCAGTGCCCCACAAGGCTCAGTACTTGGTCCACTTCTGTTCTCCCTCTATACTAAGGTTCCACCCAGATCTCAGCATGTCTGGCAGATGCCTCAATCTGTATAGCAGCTCATTAACTGAAACTTAAGCTCAGAAACAAACTCACTGGACATCACTCGTATCACTTCTTCAGTCAGTGCCGACAACCTTGGCATAACTCTTGAGAATCAACTGTCCCTGTCCCCCTCACAGCGTTAACCTTAATCGCTCTTGTCGATTTCTTCTTTATGACAGCAAAAGAATTTGTTCATTTCTCTCCGCAGAGGCTACTCAGGTGCTTGTTCGGTCTCGTTATTTCAAGACTGGATTACTGCACCTCTCTCCTGACAGGCTTGCACCGTTTATTTTCAACCTTTCTAAATTTTCCCACGCCACCCCACTTCTCTGCACTCACAACTGGTTTGCTGTAGCTGCCTGCAGCAAATTCAAAACACTGATGCTTGTCTACAAAGCTACAAACGCCTCCACTTTCCTTTTAGCTCTTATTCATACCCCGTTCTGTACGGCACAGGCATCTAGAGGAAGTTATTGCCCTACATGTCTGGACAGCTGAGTCACTGGCAATCTAGAAACAACTAAAAACTATTTTTCCATTTCTTGGGTATTTGAGTCAACTCCCACCCAAAATGTAATTTCTAGTAGGTTGCCCTGTGTGGTTTTATTTTTTGTTTTAATGTCACTACTAAAATGTATTTATAACCCTGGACCGTAGCTGTTAACATATTATTATTACACACAGTATAAAATGTTATACATGCATTACAAGGGCTCAACTAACAAACTCATGAATTAAACTGATCTTTGCACATTGTGATATTGAAGCAATATTGCTTCAATATTTATAAACCAATAAACATTCAATAAAATTCAATAAACATTAATTCCTAAAACAAGTTACTTCTAAAATAAAGTAAAATAATATTCAAAAAGCACAGGTGCAGATGATCTGAAGATTTTCTCCTCAATAACAGTTCAAAATAAACTGAATCACATTTTAATACTTAAATGACTAGTGGAATTTGTTTACCTACCTGCATTCTGGACAAACAGACACTCTTTAAAAGCTGCCTATTTTACTGTAACTTGTCCAAAGCTAACTGATGCAAGTTTCATTTCCTCTGCACAACCCCTTTCCCGTCTCACCAATTTGCCATTACATCACACCACCCAATTTCATAAGAATCACAGAAATTTAATGAATGACTTAATTATTTTTCACTGTAAATGCAATAAACATTTATATGAAAATTTTTACAAATGCACAAATATTTCTTTAGACAGATCACAGTCTTTCTACAGCTGCTTTAGCAGATCAACCATTGCCACCACTAGGCTGCATTCTGCTAGTCCAGTCACTGCAACATAGATCCTGGCTCATATCTTATCTTTTCTCTTTCTTCTTCTTGAAGTCTTTCTTGGTTTGTCCACCTCTCGGGCCTCCTTTAAATGCAGAGCTGTTTTTTGGTCGTTGTCCTTTCCCCTTTGAACTTTGGGCCCTGCTTGTCTTCTCCCCAAACTTTTCCCTTTTGTTTCCTCCAAAACTTTTTGCTCCTTTACTTTTCCCAAACCGAGCACTGACCCCTGTTTTCGCGGCTCTAAATCCTTTGTTTCCTGATGTGATTTTACCGGTGTTCTTCCCACCAAACTTTCTACCAGCAAAGTTTTTAGCACCAAATGAAGCCTTGCCCATAGGCCTGGATCTTGATTTTTCTTCACCAGCTGCTTTTGACAGTTTCCTCTTCTTAAAGGGCATGGGGGACTTGCCTGGGTGGTGCTTTCTTTTTGCAGTGGGAAACATGTCTGAAAATAGATAAAAAGAGAATCAGATTAAAGCTTCTAAAAAGTACAGCAGTACCTGCTCATGTACTCTGTACTCTGTTTGAAATAAAATTCATCACCCACTCCAGCCCTTTCCACAGAGGAAAGCTCACTCTGGCATAGAGTAAGTGATTGTATGTCTAATCAAATTAAACAGCATAGGTACTGAAAGTAACTAGGGTTTTTCTGTACCTAGTGATACAGTGACAAATGACAGTATTGTGAAAAAGCTAACCAACATGGGTACAAATGTTGATACCTTCATCAGGTTCCTCCCCGACGGCCTGTCTGTAATACTCTGCCTCGTCTTCAGACTCCTCTGCCTCAGGCTGGTCCCCCTGCATCCCAGGATCCTCCACCTCACTGTCATCAGACTCGGCACCTTCCTGACGCTGTTTCCTTTTCATGCCCTCCAGGCTCCTTTTTCTGTGCACACACGCACCAAAACACACATGTAATCAGGGATGCCTCTTAAAACTAATCATAATGTGGATCGGATGGCTCACGATTTATTACTTGGGAAAAAAATATATATATATACACGATAGGTGGCATGATGGCTTAGTGGCTAGAACTGTCGCCTTGCACATCCAGGGTCGAGGTTCGATTTGCACCACAGGTCTGTGTGCATGGAGTCACGTTTTCCCTGCGCTTGGTGGGTTTCCTCCCACAGTCCAAAGATATGCGGATTAGTCTACTAGGTGTTCCCAAATTGCCCATTGTGTGTGAATAAGAAGGCGAGTGTGTGTATGTGTGCGCCCTGTGATGTATTTGCACCCATCCAGGATGTACCACCGCGCCTTATGCCCCAAGTCTCCTGGGATAGGCTCCAGGCCCGCATGACCATATATACACATGATAAAGTGATATAATGAGTGAGTGAGGAATAAAAATGCTCCATTGGTTAATATACACATCTCTCTTTCGGTGTGTGCCAAGATATTAAGTTAACAGCAGCAACCACACAATATGTCAAAAGTATGGTTGCATTTAGATAATTGTGTAAGCATATCTTAAAAAAGATATGATTGCAATGCTACTTCCCTCATAGTCTTGTTTCAAATAAAATTAATTTCTCAAAACTCAAAACTACTTCTGCTAAGCTAATGATGAATAACTGCATTGAGAAACAGACCTGGTTGTTGATTTGATGGTTCAGCATATATGGGCTGGGTTTGTTGGGGAAATGGCATTCACACTTGCACAATCTTGATTTTGTGTTGCGAGAAACTGTGGTGTTGCATGTTAAAGAAACACAGTGTTTGCACCCAGGTAGAAATTGTAAAATCAGTTTGAGTTTAAATTAACTGTAACTCAGTTGAAGTATAAATCAGCTGGTCAATCAAAATGGTCGCATGAGAAACTGCCCCCTAGTGTACACACACTATGTCCGTGACATGAACACGTTTGCTGATACACAGGAGTATAATGTACATCAGGTCCTAGACAATCATCTATTTGTGACAATCATCCAGGGTGTGGCAATCTCTCAAACAGGACCTCCTGCTTTAATGCTTGATGTGTCTTAGTGCTATTTACTTGTTCTCATCTCGTTTCTCCTTCTTCTGAGCTATGTTCTGCTCCTGC
This sequence comes from Clarias macrocephalus, assembly GCA_011419295.1. NCBI lineage: Eukaryota > Metazoa > Chordata > Actinopteri > Siluriformes > Clariidae > Clarias > Clarias macrocephalus. Next base: position 10,793 of record JAAGKR010006802.1, read on the forward strand.
TTACTCCTGCGGTCTGCTTTCTCCTTCAGTCGGGCCTCCTTCCTCTTCAGGATCTCCCGAATCTCCGTTTCGCTCTTCGTTACTATAAAAAAAGCAAAAAATATACTCAGTACTTAAACACCACAGATCAAATATACATACTCCTCACTGCATTAAGAGAACTCTCACCAATAGAATGATAAAGCACGTTCCCCTCTCCCATGCCTTCTACAATTTTCACCAGCCGCAGAGTCATTCTGGGACCAATCTACAAATCAAATTAATAAAGAATTAAATCACAAAGGTTACATAAAACAATGAGCTTAATAAATCCTCCTCTCCCTCACCTCGGTAAGTCGGACGGCGCTCTGCTGTGACCTCATGTTCCCGCGGCCCGAGTACACCTGAGGCAGCTCGGTGACGTTGTGCTCGCCGTCCTGCTCTGCTTCGCTCTCTGAAAGATTTACACCCCTTACAGGGTAAAAAAACAAAAACAGACTCTTAAATGTACAGAAGGCGAGACACTTTTTAGATTTACTATTTCACTATTTGAGGCATCAGAGCGTTTACTTTGAAAAATCACCGAGCAGTCAGTGAAATTCAAAATTTTCATCATTTGCACCACATTGCACATCAGTTTACATTCTGGACCAAATGAGAAAATCTGTGCACACAAAATAATTGTGTGCTACAATTGAACCCTTAATCTACAGCAAGAAGAACCAATAAAATGTGTACAGTTTTTTATGGTTTATTAAGCAGCAGTGTTTACCTGTAAAGTGAATTGCAAAAAACAAAATAGCTCCTACTACCTTTATTCTCTTTAAAACTACATTTGCTTGGTGCATGGCAAAGCTGGATGGTAAATGACAAAGGGGAACAGCTTGTCCAACTTGGGCGAAAGCAAATTTCTATTACATAAAATTACCAACCATCTGAGATTTTTCACTTGTATTTTTCTCCCCACAGAAAAGCCCTGTCTGGAGCACAGGGTGTGGCAATACAGTTATAAGACTGTTGGTATGGTTACAGCCTTATCAGTCCAACTAGAGTCTCTTAACTGACCAACCTAGTTAGAGCTTTAGGTTTAACTTAACATCTGTAATGAAGATGAATAGTAAGTGATGGAAGTTTATTATTTTTTTATCTTTACTGCAGATCTAAAATGTTTATAACTTTATATCAAATATGATTTGGTCACTAACATTACTGGGAATTTCTCCTCAATATACGTAATTATATAAATAAGTACTTGAACGCACTCAGCAATTTTCTATAGATGCAGCCTTCAAACAGCCTTGCGATCCGTTCGTACAGGATTACCCCTGTAACCCACAAATATGTAAACTTCTTTAGGAGACCAAACATGACCACAGTAATTTTCGCTAGTGATACACATGTGTAAAATAGAGTCACATGATTTAACAGATTTTTTTTCTTGTACTGTGATTTACACATATTGCAATGTTGGTTAAAACTATTAAAATGTACTACTTTTTATTCAAACATTTATCTAGAGTAACAGCAAATAATTGGAAAAATGGTCTTAAGAGGATGTTTGCCAATATTTATACATTTATACATTCCCCAACTATGCATATATTACCGATAATAAATCACAGCCTTTTGTGATTACATAAGCAGCACACAGGTTCATATTGCGATTTCGATTTCACATGAGATCAATTGTGCGAAATTTGCAAAACATCTCACAATCCCATCCTCAAGCTACCCTTAAACATCTTATTCCAAAACAGACAAAATATCTTCAGCCCCCTGCTGCCTGAGAAGAGAACTGCAACTTCTACGGAATAAAAAAACAAAACAAACATACAAGATCCCTCAGTAGACCTTCCTCTATTTCTTCCCAGTGCACTGAAATCATCCGCCTTTCACCTTACTTACTTTAGAAGTAGTTCACTGATGTCTTCCAGTTTGCTCATGTTAGGAAACTTCTCCTGCAAGAGCTTCTTCACACCTTTGCTCATGCCTACAGGGACCACCTTCAGACTGCTGCAGGGCAGAAGGAGAAAAAGGGAGGTGTTAATGAAGGCTGTGCATGTGTGAGTGTCACACCCAGTGACAATTTAGATGAGTGCTTCAGTGCGTTTACTTTGAACACGATCACTGAACAGTCACATGTAAAGCTTTCATCATGCGCACCATCATATATATTTGCTGTGAGCCACGGCACCGACAGGCTCAATAATGTTACTTACTAATGCCGAAATTCTATTTCCTCAGACACGGGATCGTAGTTCACCAACACACACCTCTTTATGTCGTTCAGGTTGACCTTAATCAGGTAAACAAGAAAAAGAAATTATTTTATTGTAAATGGGTAAAAATGGCAATGTGACAGGGTGAGAAATATCAGAAAACAAGTCAAATCACAGCAAACCTCAGGAGACTATACATTCATCATGCTTTTTTTAAAATAACAAAAACCTCTGCTCGACTCCCGATTGTATACCTTGTACACGTTGATAGAGGGGAACATGTTCTGCAACATGGTGGCCATCAGTTTGATGTGCATGCCCTCCAAGCCGAAATTATTCAGCACCAGCAGTGGGTGATGACTAAACTGCTGCTCGTGCATCCTGTGCCTCTTTAATGACGAAATGACATCCTTGATGAGCGTGTACTGAAAATGAAAAAGTAACACGTGCATTATTTAATAAGCAACAGGAACTTTATGAATGAGAGCCTTATTAGCAGATACATCAGTGCGTTTACTTTAAAGTGATCATTTCACAGTCATAATAATAAAATTTCATCATTTGTATCTGAAGGCTTCAAATTCACAAACAAATCCTGAGTATTAACATTAACATAGCTATTAACATAGCCAGCTTACCTTAGTAACCTGGAAATGGACAGTGGGGCCTTTAGGAAGTCGTGCCAGTCTCTGAAAAAGGAACATTCACTTTAACTTAAGTCTCTTTCTAGCATTATGCTTGCAAAAGGTGCCGTTCAGGCATCAGAAATTGGATTCAAAACATTTAGACAATCATTAAATGCAATGATCATTCAGAATTTGTTTATATCTTCATATGCATTCAATGGCATTTTAGCATCTGAGCAAATTTACTGTGAGCAATATATTGAATAGACCAAAGCAAGAGATAGACCGATCACTCGACCAGTGATCAGTTGTTTACTCTGAGATATAACCAATTCTGTGCTGATTGCAAAAAAAAAAATTCTAAAAAAACAGAAAGAGTGTAAAAATACAATTTGCATTTTTTTGTGTGAAAAAAAAATAGGTCCGATATTTAAATAAATTAAGCACATTTTAACATCATGGCAAGTCAGAATCTTGTTTTACATTTCTGTATTCTAAATCCTGTCTAAATAAGTCTGTTCATACCAAATTAACACTGGTCTCGGTTTTGGTGAAGATGAGGAAGTGCGTGACTCCCAGTGGTCCCGCTGCAGTCACAAAATCTTTTAAAACGTTTTTCTTTCGGACCTGCAAGACACAGCAAATAAATTGAACATCTTGTCATAGTTCATGCAGGGAGTCTCAAATATCCCCATACACAGAGGAAATTAATTCCCCATTCTTTTTTTAGCCAGGACGACATGGATTTTGTCCATCAGCTTGTTTAGATCAACATGTAGGATCGACATTAAGATTTGTGTCAAATCCATCAGGTTACTTCATATTCAATGGCAATTTTCCAGTTGAGTATTTGACCCTTTGTAGGGAGAATTTTAAGACACTGAATATTTAACAGAAAACCAAACGTATGCACGATTTGGAGTAAAGACCTTCAAGGCCTGCGCCGTGTACGGCTCCATGACACGCCGCATGTCCATCATCAGCTGCTCCACGCTCTTCCCAATCTGGCCACGGTGAAAGACGAAGGAGTGTGGTACGCTTCCGTACGTCTCACCAGACAGCTGATTAGCTGTGACACGTGCCTTCTTCTGGTTTTTAGTCTACAAAAAAAAAAAAAACAATATCAGAAACATTAAATACACAAAGATGTCAAGTCAAGGACAGAACAACACTTTATACAAAATATGTATTCACATTAAAATATCTATTCACACATTTGCAGGAAGCACAGCATCCTGAGCAAGTTATTTCATAAAGTTTAGCATTTTAAGGAAATCTGGCCAAAAATAACATTGAATCAGTATATTTATAAAAATCTATATCAAATCGAGACTGAGGTTTGTAATAATGATGCATCAGGTGGTATATTTACACATATAGAGATAGAGGTCGGCTGGGTTTTGAATATTTAGTGCCACACTGACTCCGGAATCAATTAAAAAATATATTTTTTTACATTCATAATAAATCATCAGTCACCTCCCGATACAATATTATCTGTAATCACTTATTACCCAAAGTAGCCCAGCTCACTCTCACACAGCTATAAATCACTAAAGAACAGTTTTCTAAGTATTTCTAACTTTATAGTACAAATAAGCAACATGGTTAAGGTACAAATAAGCAACAAATAAGGTACATGGAACATTGGAGGAAAAAGTGCTGTAAACTTTATAGCTTGAAAGCTCAGCTAGCGTGTTAGCAGTTAGCTTTACTAAGCTATGCTACTGTGCTAAAACCTAAAGTTGCTCTTACCTTACTTTTTCCCATTTTCTTTAACTGGAAATTAAACAACAACAACCGCGAAATAAATAAACAAACTATAATGTGGATGTCTTATTTTATAATAAACCACATTTCCCTTCCCAGCTTTAACCAGGGCACACACCAGAAACCACGCTGCACACCAATGCGCGTTTTCCCACCAGCATTCTGACAAATGCGCTATTCTGTCCTACCATTGGTTACTCATTTCCCGTCCCATTCGCCCGGATTGGGTTAAGTCAGCTGTTGTCTTCGCTGATTGGCTAGTTTGGTGAAAACGGGTTGGAAAAATAAAGGACCACGTTAAAGACATGCGGAGTGTCTTGTGCACGCGTGCGTAGAACACGAGGCGACAGCGAAGAAGAGATATTAGGTTCTATTGCCACCACGTGTTCAGGAGGAGAACAGTGCTGTTCATATACAGTACAGTAATGTATTTGACTGATGGGTAACAGACAATGTGCGCACTGCGGCGAAGCAAAGACACCGCTTTTAGTGACGTTTTTTGTCTCTCATCTTCAGTCCAGTCCCTGTACCTGAGCAGTTTCAAAGGCATGAACCAGTGAGAAACAGGTGCAGGGGAAATGAGGTTGCTGCTGAGGTTGTTACATACATATTTAGGCATTTTGCAGCCCGTTGCAGTAAAACATTTATTCCTGTTTTATTAATTAAATATAAATAAGTTAATTAAATTAAATATGAAGAAATAAGGTGAGTTCAAGACTTAGATATTAAACTTCACATATAAGCTTTTCTGCTTTGGTTCACTGAAACATGTCATGTAGTTTTTAGTTAATTCTGCAGTATGAATTGCCCTTCAGAATCAATCAATCAATCAATCAATCAATCAATCAATCAATCAATCAATCAATTCTGTATCTATCAAAACACTTCATCCTGGAATGGCGGAGGAGGTCAGGACTGTGTGGCCACTGAGCAGAGATTCCACGTGCCATCAGGCTGCTTTGTAGTTTATCTTTCTCTTTGTTTAGAAAGGCTGAGACAGGGGAGTGATTTTACTACTTTAAGACCCCACTGTGAGTTCGTGTGTGTGTGTGTGTGTGTGTGTGTGTGTGTGTGTGTGTGTGTGTGCGCGCGCATGTCTCATCTTGCACTTGAGTCATGAATCTCAGTGTAGTTTAGACAGTGCAGCCAAGCCCAGTCATCACTTCTGTAGGGTTTCTGCCACTCACATTTTCTTTCTTTTTTTTAATTTTTCATTTTGCAGTGGATTCCCTTTTATAGCTGTTTTTACAGTTTGCATCAAGACTGCAGGGGAGTTCGATTTGTCCTATTAGCTTGACCTGATTCTTGAGGACAGAACTTCACAGGACACCAGAAGAGATTTTCTTGCTTGTTATTGAGGTAAGAAATGATCAAAGCTTACTGCAGAGAGCAAAAGTTTAAACACCCTTATAACACTGTTTAGGATGAATCTACTGTATATTGGGAATACCCTTTTTTGGGTTTCACAAATCATCATAATGATCAAAATGGTTGAATATGTTAAGTAACGTAGATAAAGATATTAAGATACTGCATTCATTTATTTCAGTTTAAAAGTTTAGTTTCCATTTCTGTATCTGATATAACTCTGTAATTACACTACTATTTGTAATGTCTGTTCCTCCCTACAACCTCTTTCAAATCCTTTATAGAGCTTTTGGTTCCTCTTTTTTGTTGTTGTAAAATTATATTATTATATTGTCATATTTCATCTTTCAATTATTGTCTGTTTTACAGAGAATCATGAATAAATAATGTAATATAATGTCAGTATTTAAATGAAAACATGTACGTTCTCAAGAAATTCTATCGCATAAAACTATCACTTAGAAAAATATTAAATATTAATATTTTTGAATGAAAATTACGTTTATCCATGTGGAACTTTTAATATTAAATACTTAATTGTTTATATACTCTTGTATTGTACTTTTTTCCTGATTTATGTACTTGATAATTTCACATTTGTACCATATGTAGATAAATATCTGTCGTTGTATTTATATGTACATACAGTATAATAAAACTGTAAAGTTGGTGTGTCTGTACATTGAAGATATTTGCATAACAATACTTTGGGAGGACATAAAATGAGTAATAGAAAACATCAAGATGGTTTTTGTAATTTTTGTCTGTCTGTTTGTCCGTATGTTTGTACACGCATCACATTAAAACTCCTGAGCAAATTTGAATAGGGTTTTCATGGGTGTATTTGGCCGAAGCTGAGGTAACATATAGGCTTTGTTTCATCCCAATCGGGCCATGGGAAGAGAAGATATGCTACTTTTGAAATTTAAATAGAAAAACGGCCTTTTATCATAAGGATGTTCTCCAAATTCAACAGATGGCGTTGGACATTTTTTAAAAAGTGCTTATGAGTGTAAATTCACACATCTTAAATCAAATCTTTGTTTTTCCCATAAGCTTTAGTTTACGTGAATATGTCTCACATTATTCAATGTTTAGAGCACTGTGTGTGTGTGTGTGTGTGTGTGTGTGTGTGTGTGTGTGTGTGTGTGTGTGTGTGTGTGTGTATGCGTGTGTGTGTGTGCGCGCGCGGGTGTGCTGAGATCTCTAATAGGAAGTGCATTGACTGTGAACTTTTGACCATGGAATGAGGACGAGTATTTTTCTGAGACTTTTATGTTGACTGTAGTTCTGTTCATGTTGACCTGCTAATTAACCCTGCAATCAGCTCCTGGCTGCTGGAGTCAGACACAAACATCTGGCATGCGTCAAAAGTTGCTGAGCCTCTGCATTAAAATGGAAAACCTAAGAGCTGAGAGTGCCTGTAACCCCAAATGTTTTTTCTTTCTTTCTGTTTTCAGCAAGAGGAGACACTGGAGACAATGATGGAGACAAACAAAAGCCGTGCGCTGTCTCTCCTCCTGATGTTAGTGCTGAAGTTTGGCCTAATCTGCGGTAGCGATGCATCTCATACTGACACCTCGAAGAGCGAAGGGGCTCCGAAGCGTCCGTCACGCTCTTCTGACCCCAAAGCTGGCCGTTGCTCATACACGTTCATCGTTCCCCAGCAGAAGCTCAAGGGCGCCCTCTGTGTGAGCACCGAGACCGCGCGGGCCAACGGGTCTGAGACCGCCGACCTGCGTGCTCAACTCAAAAACCAACAGGAGCAGCTGGAAAGGTTGCGTGTGCGCCTGGAACAGGAGGGGGCGCTAGCAAGCGAGGTGAACACCCTGCGCAGAGAGAGCACCACAATGAATGGCCGCATCACCCAGATGTACGCCCAGCTGCTCCACGAAATCCTTAACAAGCAGGAGCAGGCAGCGGAGCAGCGGCGTCTGGAGGAGCTGCTTCTGAATACCACACTACAGGTAGTCTCAGTCATTACAGATCTCTACTAGCCATCATTCATTAGACAGGAAACCCTAAGTAACAGGGTCAGCTGTTCAGCTAAATCCCCTCGCTGATCTCTCTGGCTTCAGGTGCTGCAGATATCCAACAGTTACAGAGAGCTGGAGAGGAACTACAAGGCACTCACGTCTCTGGTGAACAGCCACAGTCAGCTAATGACGCAGTTGGAGAAAAGGTGTGAGATCAGCAAACCACAGCAGGTGAGAGGCTTCATCAGTGTACTATACAGTATACAGTAACACTCAGCTCCATATGTTCTGTATGTCATATACCACTGGAGTCAGACAGAGTATCTGATGCAGGAGGCCGAGTCATCAGCGGTCGATCAGTCCAGCTCCGGGCCTAAACACGAGGTCAAGAACATTCAGAGAGACCAAAGCACCCCACTGCAACAGAAACAAGCGCTGCAGGAGATTCATGGACTCCTCACCACAGACGCAGAGCTCCCTACAAACACACCATTCATCAGTTTCCCTGCCACGAAATCACCAGGTTTGTGAAAGATATACATTTTTTTTTTTTTTTTACAAAATGGGATACTTAATTGAACTTCTTTGTAAAAGGTTTAATGAGTCATAAAATAGTACGGCCAATCAGGTTCCAATACGCACACGTGATTTCTCATATGATTCATTTTTCACACATTTTGCACACAATTAATACATTTCCACATCATTTTGATTAAAAAACGAAATCTGAATGTTTCTTTTAAGTGAACGATCATGTACTGTTCACATTGGATGTCACATGTCTTTATATAACATGTTGAAAAGCATCTCTACATTTGAAATTTTTTTGGTCTTATGTGACATATAACAAGTGCATGCTTTAGTTTTCGCTTTTTTTGCGTCATCTGAGGACAGGTTTTATGGAAACACCTCATATGTCAATATTTCCAATGTAATAGAATGATCTTAGGAAGATTTTAAAAGGCAATTTAATTACATGGATTACATGGACGTTAATTTGGCAGACAGTGGATTCATATAGTACTGTGTGTATGTTTTTACCCCTCTCATTTCCTCACCTTTTTCTTCCAATGAGCCAGACTTTCTTTTTCAGAACTTTCTTTAGGAATAGTTCTCCAGGTTTGGTGAAGGATTCTGCCTCCCAATCTTGGCTTTCGATTTCAGTCCTGTTCTTGTTTTTTTTTTTTTTTTTTTTGTTAAGCCACATAGTGAATCATTCAAGCATGAAATAATAATCTAACTTAAGGCATGAACCAGTGGGAAACAGGTGCAGATTGAGGCAGATGATCAGGCTGGTGATTAGTGTACTGGTGACGCTAAATGCTGGATGGGAGACGAGAGGGGAAATGAGGTTGCTGTTACATAAACAACCAATTTTTTAAATTGTATCTTTAGATAGATAGTCGCAGTAAAACATTTGTTCACATCTCTATAGCTTAATATGAAGAAATGAAGGCTTTTGTGCAGTTCTGTATACGATGTTCTTATCTCTCACTCAGAACCTTAAACACTGTAGGCTGAATTAGTGAGGGTAATTAAATACTGGTAATAATTAAAGGTCCTATCTGTCATTTGTTGTCATAGTTCTTGCTCTTGAGGAGATCTCACAATTTTCTATACTGTACATTTAAAATTTGTGTATTTAAGGAGTGCGAGTGTGTATGAACTCTATGTGCTCGGCAGAAACCCTTTGTGTCAGTGACCTAGACATATCTCTCTCCACACACACACACACACACACACACACACACACACACACACACACACACACACACACACACACACACACACACACACACACTCAGAATCCACACAAAAACCATTGGCTTTTTTTATTATAAACGGGCGACACCAGTCATGTGACTTTGCTTCTGTTCAAAGACCGTGAAATTACAGGGCCGGGGCTGAAGGCACTCATTGATTTGACAGCCACACCTTCCGAAATTACACTCAACAGCAGCGAGATGGGCGTGAGAAATAACAATAACAGGTTTTATGCAGGGGTTGTGGGTGTGGCTGTAAGTTTGGATATATCAGTGAAAACACTATTATTAACACGATTATTATTGTGTCATATCTATGAATAATTTGAATGAGCTAAATGACATTTATAGTATATATATTATTAATGGACATTGTGAAAAAGCTGCCTTACACAAATCCAGACATAGAGTAACCTCCCAAATGAGCAAATGAGTGATGATTAATATCATTAATAAACCTTAAGAGGAACCACATGCTGAGATTAGTATGATTATTACAGTAGAGTCATTACTTGTCCACAACTCCATACTGTAAATTCAAACCTTACTATTGAGTTGAATCTCCACATCTACACAGCAGTTTAATCTAAAAAAATAATCAAGCATGCATTTATCTTATATTGGTTTTAAATGTTGTACGCTACAGTATGTGTAGAGTGAAAGCAGGTACACCAGCTCCAGCAGGTCAGGCTACAGTATGACCTCATTACTGAAAGGGAGAGACTGCAGATAACACAGGCATGAGGGAACACTGGACCCAGTTTAAGACTATTTTTTTTTTTTTTTTTTTTTTTACAGCTCTCTCTGTCTCCGTGTGAGTGTATGTGTCTGTGTGTGTGTGTGTGTCTTGTGGGTGCTCAATATCAGTCAGTGTGGGCTTTGTGGGAGAGCGATGCTGATATTGAACATTCCCTCATGGTGCACAGATAAGCGCCGGCTGAGAGATAGCTGGTGTATATACTTAGCAGTGCATGACCTTGCTGTGGATTTAATAAACATCCCAGAATTCACACACACATTCATGCAATGATTCAGTAAAAAAAAAAAAAAAAGTCAAATGCCTTACATAATTTATTCCAGGTTTACCATTTTTTGCTTTAAACTAGCCCACAACTGTTAAACCAAAATACAGAAGCAAAAAGCTGCTTGTGAGTCAAACACCAAGCCATGTCCAAATTCTAATGCACTGTCACCCTTAGAAATAACCTGGTAGGTTAATGAATAGCCTGTGGACTCGTCCTGCCTTATTCTTCCACTGACAAAACAAAGCAAAGTTAATTCTGTGCTGCATTAGCCTATTGTAAAATGTATCCAGTTATGTAAACGTAAATGTATATAGAAACAATATAGTGTTTTAAAATGAGCACATTAATATACAGTGAACCTGCTTTGTTATGGATACTTTAACAGTGCTGTGGTGTAAGGGCTACAGAATTGATCAATATCATTATTAATTTGGCAAATATGGCTCCTGTGGTTGTAGGGCCATGGCAAGACTGCCAGCATGTCCTGGACTCAGGAGAAAGCACCAGTGGGATCTACCTGCTGCGTCCCCGCAACAACAACCGTCTGTTCCAGGCATGGTGTGATCAGGACCGTGCTCACGGAGGCTGGACAGTCATCCAGAGAAGACTAGACGGCTCTGTCAACTTCTTCAGGAACTGGGATCAGTACAAGGTTGGCTCAGCTCATCTCTCTATTGTTGCAGGAAAAATAGCTAAGGAGTATGTTATAGTCCCTTTTGTTAAAAAAGTCCATTAAAAATGATGCATTACTGCCTAAAGACAGGAAGTGATATTCGGCTAAGGTAACACTTTCAAACGATGTAACACTAAAAGATTCGTATGGTTTGACATCGTGTAAGTGGCTAAATTCTAATATAATATAATATAATATAATATAATATAATATAATAAAATATAATATAATATAATATAATATAATATAATATAATATAATATAATATAATATAATATAATATAATATAATGCAAATATGCATTATGATTCTTACATCTTTGTAGTTTATGGACACGTTTATAACAGACATTTGTTTTAAGACTAAACTGAAAGCCTGGTTTCTCCTTTTGTGTTCTCCATCACTTGTATCCTATTTTACACAGTGTGAATTTTCTGCCTTTTTACACAGCAAGGTTTCGGGAATCTGGACGGTGAGTACTGGTTAGGTCTGGAGAATCTCTATTGGCTGACAACACAGACTTCCTACAAGCTCCGAGTGCACATGGAGGACTGGCAGGGCCGGCAGGCGTTCGCAGAGTATGACAGCTTCTACATCGAGCCTGAGATCGACTGGTATCGCCTGAGACTGGGATCCTACCAGGGCACCGCTGGTGACTCGCTCTCCTGGCACAGCAATAAAGCTTTCACCACTCTTGATCGAGACAAGGACGCCTACTCAGGTTGCCACAAATGAGCTTTATATTCACTTTCCAGATTTTTTATATTGCTGCAGAATTTTTACACAATTCAGTACATGACTTTTGTGTCATGAGATTTGATGATGTTAAATTGACTGATGGAGTCTTCTGTGTCCTTCTTTAGGAAACTGTGCTCACTTCCAGAAGGGGGGCTGGTGGTACCACATGTGTGCTCACTCAAACCTAAACGGGGTTTGGTACAGAGGAGGTCATTACCGTAGCCGCTACCAGGATGGTGTTTACTGGGCGGAGTTCCACGGAGGCTCGTACTCTCTCAAGAGGGTCACCATGATGGTGAAACCCGTTCAGCCCATTCAAGTAATGGTGAAGTAAAGACAGATCTTGACTTATGAATTGTCCGGTTGGGCAAACGTCAGAGAAACAGAAAACACCAAGTCAGCAGGAAATCTGTTGTGTTTCATTCTAATGGAATTAATGACTGAGGCTGTTTGGAATATTGTATTTAACTGAACGTTTTTAAAAAAATTTTTTTATCATAACTCAGAAACATTACAGATGATTCAGCAGTTACTGAATGAAGTAATGTGTTGTTGACTCATTGTCAGTGCTGGTGTCAGTTGCTAGATGACTTTTATCCACTAAATATTTGTTATCTCATTAAATAAATGCACATAATTTTATAATTTTTTATATCCTGATTATTTTAATCACCTGATTATTTTTTTTAATCATGCTGCCATGTTTCCTAATGCGTACTGGAGCCAGTTCAGAAATGTCCCCTATGCTTAATTCATAAGAGCATTATAACATTATACTGTATTAATAACAGTAAAAAAAGTGCAGAAGTCATTTTTTCTCCCTGATATAATAAGTCATTTAACATATAAATTTGAACTAACTGATAACTGTATATGTGTTTTGGACTTTCTTATATCAACTGACCTACTTTAAGCCCCTCCCCCTTTCTACATCCTTAGGTTTCTTTGTAAAAAAAAAACAAAAAATTTAAGAGATTTGAGTAAAAAATAAAGCACAAAAAATTTTTTTTTGCAAACACACTCAAATAGTGATTAATTCCACTCAAATAGTGGTTCAACCACTCATTCATGGTTGTCCCAGTACATCAGTGGGTTTTTTGGTGTCTAGTTTGTGCTAGTGGAATAATAACTGTTTTAGTTAAAATGTTGACACAAGAAAAAAAATCACATGTAGATATAGAAAGAACAGGACTGGCAGGTTGGCTTACTTAAGGTAATGTGAAGAACTTAAGGATGTCACTGAATAAAATATTCAGAATATATGTAAGTGCAAATGATGTATTGAGCTCGGCTGGGTAAAACAAACCCCCACCAGTTAGTCCTTTATTAACATCTGATATGCATATGATACAACTCAACAAAAATCTCACATATATTAAAAATGCATATGCTTGTTGAACTTGTGTAACACCTAATTCTTAATCCATAGGGTTTAATATGATATTGGCAAACCCTTTATAGCTATAACAGTTTCAGCGCTTATCATTCTTCCAGAAACACATTTGTGAGGTCAGACACTGATGATGTTTTACTAATTTTAGATAAATAAAATAAATAATAATAATAAATAATAATAATAACATACACACACAGAACATAAAGTCATGGTGCAGTGGAAAAGGCAATGACTCAAATAACTTATTAATAAAGTCATCTGGAATGGCAAGGAAAGCATTCTTGCAGGTCTCCTAGAGTTCAAAGGCTCTTCCTTCATCTTACCCCAGACATGCTCAATAATGTTCTTTGGACAGGGATGGCATATTTGCATGTCTGGTGACTGGGGTGGCCAATCCTGTAGTTGTTCCTACAACTTGGATAGGTGACTAGACTTTTGTCAGGGTGTATATATATTACTTACACAATGTAAAATATGCCCAACTAATAATTAAATTAATAGAATTAGTGAATTTAATAGTGTAGTGTAGTTGACATGAACACCACTTGTATTTGCTATGAATCTAACTTTACATGTAGTTAATGAGAGAGAGCGAGAGAGAGAGAGAAATCTTGCCTGTAGCCATAGATCAGAAATGTGTTAACCACAAAAGTTATTTCATCCTGTATAGACCTTAAGTTTAGAACTTGTGAACAGTGAAAAAAAAAAAAAAAAACCCAATGCTGTAGTATACTTTTTCTATTAAATTTATTCATGGCCTTATCCATAAAAAATGCCCAATACTGGCTGATTTATGTTTGCAACATATGCATAATTTCTATTTTATTATGATTGAATAAAACATCATAGGGCTGCGGCGTGAACTCTTGAGCTACTCGTCAACAAAACAGAGCCTTCGACATTTTAAGGATTTCCTGCTGTCACATGCACAAAGACCTTTTTACATCATCATATCTGAAGCTGCTTATATCACCGGTCATTCTTTTGGTGTACCCTGACCATGCTGTATCTTACACAGCTTACTGGCTTGGTGCTTATAACGCTCAGTAATGGCGGTAAGTCTCATTTTTTCAGCTCTAAAGGTTCGCAGCAGAAGGTTTCGTTTCAGATTTTCTTGGTGCGATGTATTTCCCTTGTGTCATTTTACTGCATGCAATACTTGTGTATGTACCAAATACAAGTTAAAAGTGAAATATTTTCTGGCCTTGATATTATAAGTCTGATGTCTTGGTGTAAATGTAGGCAGAGTATACAGTACCAGTCAAAAGTTTGGACACAAGTTTGGATTTACTTTCTACATTCTAGAACAATATTAGCGATTTCAAAACTATGAAATAACATATATGGAATTATGTAATTAAGTAACAACAACAACACCAACAACACCAACAGCACTTTTTTCTTTTTTAGGACATGAAAGACAGATGCTCTGGAACAGTTCTTGCAAGAACAGTACTGTCCAGTGCATTAAAAAAACCCATGAAATAGCACGATGAAACTTGTTATAAAGACTTTACAAGTAGCTTTATAAGTAGCATACACATCTCAACATCAACAGTTCAAAGGTGATTACTGCATCTTTTGGATGCTTTCAGGATTGTTTTATAATGTAGAAAGGAATAAAAATTAGGAAAGACCGTGGAGTTAGAAGTTGTTTCCAAACTTTTGACTGGTACTGTATATTGCATATTCTTATCAGGCTAAATGTTCTGTGAGAGTCATGAGCTCTTTGTACAGCACAGGTGGGTGAAGACAAGAATTTCATGCAGGTCTGAGTAGATTTAGCCAAAGTGTGACCAACAGTTACTACTGTATGTAACTAAACTAAACTAAATGTTTGTATTATTTAGCTACCAAAACCTAAGCACTGTTTAGAGAATAGTGGGGGCTCCTGAGTGGCACAAAAGAAATGAATTGTCCCTATGAGGCAAAGATGCGAGTTCAATTCCCAGGTGATGCTACAGCTATCTGTAGCCGGGAGCCTGGAGAGAGTAGGTTGGCCATGCTCCCTTAGGAGCGAGGGATGGCATATTTGAGCTCCCAATCATAGTGACGGTAGCGGATCATGGGTGTCAGTAAGAAAAGACATGCATCTGAGTTTTAGCCTTGTCTCTACTGGGGATGGAAAATTGGACATGACCAGGAAATAAATTTAAGAAAAAAAAATATTATAGCATGCATGCTAGCTATATGAATAGACTATGAAGCATTTTTATATTTTAAAATGCTTTATTTATAATCTAAATTCAAATCAAAAGTCAAATATAATCAAATAGAAAAATGATTTAAATGTTTTTGCAGGTGATTGTCCCCTTAAAATACAGCCTGTTAAATTAGCGGTGGAGTTTGGTACTACAGCCTCAGCTAACTGTTTCACAACCACCACCCACCATGGCATGGGCTGGAAGGCATCACAGGGACCAGTGGACATGGAGGAAGATGTTCAGTCTCTCACCTGGAGGGTAGACCGTCTCACACATTGGGACATAAAACCACTTTGCTACATGAATATTAAAGAGCAGTGTTCACGCAACCTCCCAGTTATTGTTTACAGTGAGTCATATCTTACCTATTAGCTATGAGATATAACAACTTTTGCCCTGTTCAGAATGTCATATACATTACAAAGAATTTCAAATCCTTTCCTACAGAGGGTCCAGACCGGGTGTCTATCAGCACTGTGGATCACACAGGGCCGATGACTGAAGGCGGACAGTATGAGCTCCTGTGTGATGTTCAGAATGTTGCTCCTGTTCGTCTCCTCACTGTAAACTGGTACAAAGGACGTGACCTTGTGAAGAGAGAAAACTTTTCTGAAGAGACAAGTTTTCCAGATAGTAAAACTGCGACACTTCAGATCTCACCGAGCAAAGATGATGATGGAGTTCAGTACAGATGTGAAGCAGAACTGAACCTGGGACCAGAAGGACCTCAGTCTCCTCCTAAAGTGACGTCAGATCCTCTAGACATCACAGTACACCGTGAGTGCTTAATTCTGGAGCATAATTTTTTTTACTTTGGTATTTCCCTCTATTTCATGCTGAATTTGGCATTTCCATGTGTAGCAATGATATGAATGTGATTAAGTTTCAATCAAAAACTTGAAATAGATGGACCAGAAATTGAGCCGGGCAAGGCCTCAGAAGTTGTGAAGGAAGGTGAAGTCGTGTCTCTGAGCTGCACTGCAGAGGGAAATCCAGAACCTGAAGTGACATGGAGCTTTCAGAGTCAAACTAAGGCCACTGGGAGGCGGCAAACCACACTGACAATTTCTAAAGCGACACATGCTGATGATGGTGTATATACATGTACTGCTACAAACGAGCTCGGAAGTGACACAAAGACAGTCTCAGTGCGGGTAAAAGGTAAGACTGAAATCACTGCTGTAAATGTTGGCTGAAACAACAAAATTATACATAATCAGCATTGACATATGTTAGTTTCTGATAGATTGGATATAATTGGATATATATATAAATCTTCTTTTCTTCCACTTTTTCAGGTAATTGTCATGATTCGGGTGTTACTACAGGCAGATCTGGCGGATGTAGTTGCCGTGGGCAAATAGGGCAGGCATAAATACACAGGGCTTTTTGAAACATGTAGTCCTTTATTTACAAACCCAACAATAAAGAACATAAACAAACAAAGAAACCAAAACAACAAACTCAAACTATAACCTAGGGCTCAGAGCTACACAAAGGCTCTTATTAGCAGACACAAGGGCTAAGAGCTGACACAAGGAGACATGGAGCTGGGTCTAACTAAAGACACAGAGGGACTAGAGACAGGAACTAGAGACGGGACGAGCCAGGGCCAGAGACAGGATGGGTTAGTGGTTAATTGGATTAGTAGCTAGACCGGGTTAGTATCTAATTGAGTTAGTGGCTAACCGGGTTAGTACTGACCTACTAGGGGAACCTGAACACAAAAGGCAAGGCACACATGAGGCTAATCCAGCTAGCAGCTAAACCTACTAGAGACCAAAACCACTAGCAGGCTAACCTACTGGGGGCTAACCCTACTAGGGGCTAAGGGCTACTAGCGGCTAAACACTCACGTGGCTACACATAACTACACAAGTAAACATACAAGGGACTATACATACAAGGAACTAAACAAGTGGAAAACCCACACTGGAAACCCACAGAACAATACTTACACATGAGACACAGCCTAACTATAACACTCAACAAGACAGCTCCATGAATCCACCAACACAAGGAACATAAATATAACCAACAATAGAGCCTTCTTGAAACAATGATTATAAAACAAACCAAATGTGAAACCAAACAAAACCGGAATGCCCACTTGACAGTAATAATTTATTTACAATGCTCGACCCAGTTTCACAGAACAAACTGCTATTTATAGGATGTTTAATGAGCTACCTCGGTTCAGGTGAGCACTCTCATCACCTGACCGAGGTGCCTTCTGGGAAATTGAGTCGACCAACAAAAACTACAAAACATACAAACATAATCAGTGCCCTCTAGTGGTGGTCCCTTACAGTAATCAGCTTCGAGCAATGTTCTGTGTTATGTCATAACTTTGCAAATTTCTTAACAATAGTATGCATTTTGGAAGTATATCAATTAAAAAAGCCTGGAGCGAGGGATGGCATATTTGAGCTCCCAATCATAGTGACGGTAGCAGATCATGGGTGTCAGTAAAAAAAGACATGCATCTGAGTTTTAGCCTTGTCTCTACTGGGGACGGAAAATTGGACATGGCCAGGAAGTAAATTTAAGAAAAAAAAAATTATAGCATGCATGCTAGCTAGATGAATAGACTATTAAACATTTCTTTCATATCTTAAATTTTTTTTATTTATAATCTAACTTAAAAGTCAAATATAATCAAATAGTAAAATGATTTTAATATTTTTGCAGGTGGTTTTCTCCTTGAAATACAGCCTGTTAAATTAGTGGTGGAATTTGGTGCTACAGCCTCAGCTAACTGTTTCACAAACACAACACACAATGGCATGGGCTGGGAGGCATCGCAGGGACCAGTGGACATTGTGGAAAATGTTCAGTCCCTCACCTGGAGGGTAGACAGTCTCACTCACTGGGACATACGACCAATCTGCTTCATAAATATGGAAGATCAGTGTGTGATGGAGCTCCCAGTTATTGTTTACAGTGAGTCATATCTTATTGTAAGCTTCGAGACATAACTTCTGCCCTATTCAGGATGCTACATACCATAAAAAGAATTTCAAATCTTTTCCAACAGAGCGTCCAGACCGGGTGTCTATCAGCACTATGGATCACACAGGGCCGATGACTGAAGGCAGACAGTACGAGCTCCTGTGTGATGTTGAGAATGTTGCTCCTGTTCGTCTCCTCACTGTAAACTGGTACAAAGGACATGACCTTGTGAAAAGAGAAAGCTTTTCTGATGAGACCAAATTTCCTGCAAATAGAATCGTGACACTTCAGATCTCCCCGAACAAAGCTGATAATGGAGTTCAGTACAGATGTGAAGCAGAACTGAAACTGGGAGAGGAAGAACCTCAGCCTCCTCCTAAAGTGACGTCAGGTCCTCTAGACATCACAGTACACTGTGAGAACTTCATTTTGGAGCATAATTGTTTTTACTTTGGTATTTCCCTCTAATTCATGCTGTATTTCGCATTTTCATGTGTATCAATGTTTCAATCAAAAACTTGAAATAGATGGACCAGAAATTGAGCCGGGCAAGGCCTCAGAAGTTGTGAAGGAAGGTGAAGCCGTGTCTCTGAGCTGCACTGCAGAGGGAAATCCAGAACCTGAAGTGACATGGAGCTTTCAGAGTCAAACTAAGGCCACTGGGAGGCGGCAAACCACACTCACAATTTCTAAAGCGACACATGCTGATGATGGTGTATATACATGTACTGCTACAAACGAGCTCGGAAGTGACACAAGGACAGTCTCAGTACGGGTAAAAGGTAAGATCAGCACTGACTTTTCTTTTAGTTTTTCTGATAGATTGGATATAAATTCTAAAACACAATGAAACAACGTGAGGAATGCACTACTGAATTTCTAAGAATATAAATCTTCTTTTTCTTTCCCTTTTTTAGGTAATCAGCTTCAAGCAATGTTCTGCGTTATGTCATAGCTTTGTGAATTTGAATTTTGGAAGTATATCAATTAAAAAGAATCATTCTGGAAAAAAAGTAATGCAAAGGTGTGAGTCAGACTTTAGGAAACATTCAAACAACGTTTATTAATACTGATTATAAACTGATCAGTCATGACATTAAGACCATTAATATTTAAGCCACCTAGATTTGAGACAGCTGTGTGATTTTAGTGTTGGATCACCATTTGAGCTTCATACTCAGAGACTGCTTTTGTTTTATTTGCTTTACAGTAGTTGCATTGTTTTTGCTGTAATTTTCTTTTTTGCAAACACATTAAACTTTAATCAATAAATACAAGGGAAATTATTTATTTGAGATAGTGCTCAGGCAATGCCAAAAATATTATTGATTAAATTTGATTAAATAAATATTACAAAAAAATCAGTGTGACATCACTGTATTAAATAAATTGTGTGAATTCTGTCACAAATCTGGATACACACTCAAAAAATGATGAATCTCATCCATATTGTCTTTTTCGTGTGTAATTCTTATAAACATTGTTATTTTAAGGCACTTGATGTATGTTTAAAATATATTTATATTTTATTATTTTAAATTAGATTTACATTTAAAATTAATATATCATGCTGTTATACCACATTACTTGGGGAAGAAATTACTTGGATAGATACATATATCATAATAAATTGGTTAAGACTGTCCCATCTACAAACCATCAAATGACAATGCTTTGTATAAACACATGAAATTGGAATGTATTTTGTAATAAGATGGGATGTAATATAATTGTTGCTGTTTTAGAAAATAAGTAAATATTTTCTATATATGTCTATGTGTTAATGAATGTGATGGCAATGAAGATCACTGTTAACTACTGTCAAATTGTAATATCAGCTTCTACTATAAACTGTAAATTAGCAGTTGTTAAAGTTATGCCATTTTTGCTAATGTTGCTAGTTTAAAATAGTGTTCTGCGCACGCGCGTGATGCAGCGCGTTAGGAAACAATGGAAATATGTGTGTATTATCGCCTGGTGGCCAAATAAAGAAATGCTCTGTTCATATAATAAGTGTTTTTCTTAAAAAATAAATTTATTTTTCACCTAAGAAACAAAGAAAAAAAAACACGACAATGTTTATAATAATAATAATAATAATAATAATAATAATAATAATAATATCTTTTCAATTAAATCTTTTTTGTATAATGCTTTCAACAATTGACATTTGTCGCAAAGCAGCTTTACACATTCAAAAGAATCATTTAAGTGTGCATGAAATGTAATCAAAATGATAAGATTGTCCCTGATGAGCAAGCCGGGGACGACGGCAACAGTGGTAAGGAAAAACTCCCTGAGATAGCAGTAGGAAGAAACCTTGAGAGGAACCAGACTCAACAGGGAACCCATCCTCATTTTCATTTGGGTGATAACGGATAGCAGGGATTGATCTGCATCATACTGTGTGTTAGGAGCCTAGAAGTTCAGTATAACAGGAGATGTGTTTAAGTTAATATGGAGTCCAGTTCGTTATTGGAGGCTCAGGTAGACTGTACAAAACTCCAGTCCTGAACTATCGAGTGACTGCAGTCACGAGTCCTCAGAGAACAGCTGTCATGATCGGCCGAGGCCAGGACTGTCTACGTGGAAAAGTGGAACCGTCCCCAGTCACCACACGCATTCCCAAGCAGATAACACTGGGCATCCAAGCAATTCCATTTTCAACCAGAAGCAGGGCATTCCAAGCACTCCGGCATGTTCTCCTCATGCTTGTTGGGTTTCCCCTAGTTCTCTGGTTTCCTCCTACAGTCCAAAGACATGGAGATTAGGCTAATTGGCATTCCCCGTAGTGTGAGTATGTATGTATGTGTGTATGTGTGTGTATGTGTGTGTGTGTGTGTGTGTGTGCCCTGTGATAGACTTGCACACCATCCAGGGTGTACTCTGCCTCATGACCTAAGTCTCCTGGGATAGGCTTCATGCTCCCCTCAACCCTGTATATGGAATTAAGCAGTATAGACCATGAGTGGGTGAGTGAGTGAGTGACAACATAATGGGACCAGAAGATAAAACATTGCCCACGCAGTTATACCACCATCAACAGCCTGAATATTTATGAGACCAGGCAATATTTGTTCAAACTTCAAGTTTTCAGCCTTTGACCACCTTGATTAACTTCCTGTTTTAGGCTGAGGAGATCTGGCCAGTCTCCTCTTACCTATGTCATCAACAAAGTCGCAACAAAAGATATATTTCTTTGTCTTTTGCACCAGTTAGTTTACAGAATGTTCAGTGTGAAAACCTAGACAATCATCAGATTACTGAATTACTTACGTAATGTCTAGTACCAATAAACAAGCCAAAGTCAAATGCTCTAAGGTCATTTTCTGATCTTTGACATGAACCTTAAGTTACCTGTATCTTCTTCTGCTAATCGTACAAATAATATTTCCAAAATGATAAATGATACATAAAGGTGAGTTAAAAATGATCTGCACTCTGGTTATAGTAAAACCTCTCTCATACTTCTACTTCCGTTTAAAGCTGGTATCTCGCCAGTCACTGCTGTGCAGGTGTGAACATGTTACATCAATTTATTTTCAACTGCGGTGCGAGTAAAAAATTGATTACCCAGTTGTGATTTGCATGAACGAAGAGCAGCGTGCAGAGAAATTTCTTTTTTGGTCTGAGGTTGTACTTGGTCCTAAAACAACACAAGGAAGAACATTAACATAAGCATAGAGATAAGTGCAAACAATATTTGGACAGATATTTTAAGAAAAGTTCAAGTTTCTGAATGAGAATCATTACTGATGACATGGATTCATGGATACATCACTACAAGCCTGAGAGTAAACAACCGAGTATGGAATGGAAACATCCGCCAAAAAATCGCCGACCAAGAAAGACCTCAAAAGTCACCTATAAGCTGGAAAATTGATGGTTACAGTTTTTGGGATTCTCAAAGGCCAGTATTGGAACATTATCAGGAAAAAGGCTCAACAATTAACAATGCGTGTTACAATGAGCTGCTTATTAAGGCATTAGGCTAAACTTCGGATTAAACAATGGTAGAAAAGGAATAACAGTTACATTAATAAGAATACTTTCATTTACTTGTATTCATATGTGGTTTGTATCTGTAAATTAACATTTGCCTCATACAGCCTTATACACTAATACTGATATTAGAGTTCACTATTTTCCCCACTTTGCTGCCATAATAAGCTCCACCACATTTCTAGGTGTCTTTCCACTAGATTTTGGAGTGTGGCTGTGGGGATTTGTTCACTTGACGACAAGGGCATTAGTGAGCGCAGGTACTGATTTTGTATGAGGAGGGAGAGCTGGAAATATTCAGAGTTCTAAATGATCCCAAAGCTGTGCAGAGCGGTTGAATCTTCATGGAGCTGGCTTTGTGCACGGGATCAGTGTCATGTGGAAACATGTCTGGGCTTCTTAGTTCCAGTAAAGGGGAACTGTAAGTGCTGCAGTGCACAGTTTTAATAAAAGGAAACTCTGGTTTTAAGGTGCTTGAAGGTTTGCTTCCTCGTTAGTGTATTTAGGGTGTTGCTTGGTTTTCATCTTGACTTTAGATTGTTCGTGACCACTTCTTGAAGTTGCTTACACACCGTGTAGAATGTGGTATTGGAAACTTACCCATGGTTTAAGGTCGGAAGAATTGCATCAATGCAATCTTATCTGAGCATGCTTTATTTAGCCTAAGATTACAAAGTGAAACTGTTCAATGTGTGAAAACGTTTTGCTGCAGGCATGATCCACACCCTGAATATAGGTCTGAACCTGGTTTTCATTTGCTATGCAATTGAATGCACAAGATTTGTTAAGTACACCTGAGCGATGTTGAATTCTACCTGTAAATTGTGATCATACTTACAAACCTTTTTTAGAACACAATGACACCAGTTAAAGCTACAAGGAAAATCATATATGGTAGGTCTAATACATTATAATTTCTATAGTAATGACCTAAACACAGACCTGTAGGACAAATGGTCCACATAAGCAGGTGGAAAAAAAAAAAGTATGTAACTGTTAAGGTTTTCTGTAAGGAGACACTCATGGAACTTTCTACAAAAGGTGCTTTGTTGACCTCAGAGGTAAAGCTGGAGAGAGAGCAAGAGAAAGAGAGAAATGATCAGTGAGCTTCTCTTTCTAGCAGAAACTTGTCTCTATGGGTGAAAAATTTGACATTCCATTCTTTAATGAATTATTAAATGTGTCTGGGGTTTAGGGATGACTCGAAGTCTGCATTAGAGCATGTCTTTGAAGGCCTTTATTGAGTCAGACATAATTCATCTACGATTATCTTAAAGATTAATTTGGCTATCTGAGGGCCATTTATGACTTTCAAATTGACTCAGAATGTAAAATGTATGCCCTTTAGACTCCCAGGCTTTGAGAACCTGGCTGGGTCCTGACTAGCCAACCACTTCTACAAGTGCATTTGAAGGACTGGAATGGCCAGCAGGCATCTGCAGATTATGACAGTTTTGACATGGAGTGTGGGAGCACGTGAGAGCCTTTGAGGGCACTGCTTTATAAAAAGCTTCTATAGACACTTATGGAGGTGCTGATTTCGTCTATATATTTGTAAAAATCACATTTGAAATCATTTAAATTATCGTATTTGTCACAGAAATGAGGCGCAGGAATATAGAAGTACATGGTGCAATAATTAAATGTGAAACCCAGATTATAACATGGCATGAGCATAACCTGAATAAACAAGCCTTTTTTCTTGACCCTTCATTCATTCTAGTATTTTATACAAATTGTTCATGTGTTTTTAGTAGAATTGTTTGCAGATTCATTGGATCGTATGTAGTCTGGTCTTTATAGTTTTAATTTACTTATGTGTAGCCCTGTGTAGTTCTGTGTTGTTTTAAATAGCACCATGGTCCTGCAAGAATATTGGTTAATTTCACTATGTACTGTCCTTGCTGTATACGGTTGAAATGACAATAGTAAATCGTCAGTAAATAGTAAATAATCACCCATTGTGTCAGTTATTTTGTTAAACCACCTTTTGCTTTAATTACAGCCTTACGTCTGTTGAAGTCTCTACTAACTTTGCACTTCTAGACTTTGCAATATTTGCCCTCTCTTCTTTGCAGAACTGCTCAAGTTGAGTTAAATTCGATGTTGACGGTTTGCGGACTGCCGTCTTCACATCATTCCACAGATTTTCAATGGGGTTTAAGTCTGGGATCTGACTAGACAATGCAAGGACAATCACCTTTTTCTCTTTCAATCAGTGTGTGGTCAGTTTTGTTGTGTCTTCATTTCTGGCTGCAAAGCAACAAAATGCAACATAATGCATGTCGAGTTCATGTTTAAATTAATGTTCATGAAAGTTACAATAGTTCTTTTTTTCTGAGACATTTCTAACAAAACCCTCCTCTGCCATTCTTGCTCAAAAAGAAAAGCTTCCTCATTTTAGATACTTAGCAGGATTTTACTGCTCATGCTTGTTATTTTCTCAGTGCTCACTTATGCTTGATACAGACAGGAGACCACTTTGACTTTGTTCCATTTGGACTACATGCTGGATTTATACACATTTTTCTGATCATCATCATCATCATCATCATCATCATCATCATCATCATTGCAGTCACCTGTCGCCCTTCTGGTAAAATCAAGCAATGCTGTACCTTACACAGCTTTCCGGCCTTCTCCTTATAACACTTATAAATGGCGGTGCATGTAAGTCGTTTCATCTGTGTAAAATTACAACAGATTATTTCTTGTGTGTATTTTTCCCATTTGCCCTAACATATCTGACTTATGAGAGTTGTAGACTTCAACACATGGTATTAAAATATTATATTTTAATATTTTTCCTGCCCCTTAATATTATTATTTTTAAAATATTATTTTTAAGCATAATTGCATAGAAACTACTATAAATTGAAAGCTATGTTAAGATGTTAAGAGTGGGAATGCATGGATCAACTGATTTTATTTTGATGATACTTTCACAATGATTGCCAATATAGTATATTAAAGCTTATCTCATTTAATGTGTCTATTCAAATATTAGCATAACAACAGACTAAAGTGCTAGTGAGAGTTGTTTTGGATTTGTTCATGTGAGATGGATTTTGAATTTAATTTATGTAACACTTTAAACAACAGACATTATCACAAACTCAGCTTTACATAAATACAGATATATGTAGATTTATATTTAGATCCCTCATCAGCAAGCCAGAGACACAGTGGCAAGGAAAATCTTCCAGAGACTACAAGAGGAAGAAATTAGAGTCAAAAGGGAAACCTGTGCAGAACCCGTGCAGATTGTGCAGAATAACAGAACATAGTTACGAGCGTAAAAACTCCCCCCCCCCCTTTTTTTACCTATATAATCCCCTGCTACACTACTGCACTTATCCCATTACTACACTGTGCTAGAAATCTTCTGTAAATGTTAATAAGTTTTAGGCATTCAATCACCAGAAATGAGCTCTATGTAGTATTTTGATAAGTATGAGCCTGAGCTAAGCATACACATGTGTTTGTATGATTCCTAACAATAGCACAATTCAGCCAATGCTCTGACCTGGTCCTGGAACCTTCTGAGCTGGTGGTACGATATGGAGATCCTGTCTCAGTGAGCTGCCGTTCCCTGTCTGAATACACTGACCTGGGCTGGATTGTTTCACTGGGAAGTGTTTCATCACTTGATAATCAGACTGTCATTTGGAAAACAGACAATCTGACAAACTGGGAAATGCAGCCAGTGTGCTACAAGATCCTGAATGGTGTACAATGCAGGAAAACTCTCCCCCTCACCGTTTACAGTAAGCTGTGGGCCACAATCTATTACAAACTCAAATACTATAAGAAAGATGTTGAAGGCAGATAAATAATGTTCTCTTTTCAGAGCTTCCGGACGAGGTGTCTTTCAGAATCGTGAATTATATTGGACAGATGATTGAAGGCAGAAAGTATGAGCTCCAGTGTGACGTTTATAATTTCGCTCCTGTGAACGTCCTCGCTGTTTTCTGGTACAAAGGGGAAGAGTTATTAAAAAATAGAGGATTCGCCGAGTTGTCCACCAAAACTCCTAGTAATAAGACCGTTTCACATAAGATCACTGCTGGCAGAGATGAAGGTGAAGCTCAGTACTGGTGTGAGGCAAAGCTGAAACTGGGACTAGCAGGACCTCAGCCTTCTCCTATAATCAAATCAAATCTTCTCAAAGTCGCAGTTCACTGTGAGTGCTTTAAAGACGCTTTAGACTTGAAATATATATGTGCGTTAGTTTCCTTATACTATAACCTTTTGGCAAAAATTATAATTTTATATAATTTATTTAAAAATTACACTTCATAATTTATAAGTTTATTTATATACTGCATATGATAAACACAAATTTAAAATTGTATCTCACGATTGACAAATATCTAGAAAGAGTATATAGAGAAAGAGAGAGACACACAATTTTATAATTCAATATTGTTTAACATTGAGAGACATATTGCTGTTTTGTGTTGAAAAATACAGTATATAAATGATTATTCATCTATCCTACAGCTGCATACACAACATTATATCAGAGATTTGCTTGTGTAAACCTTCTCCACAGATGGGCCAGAGATTGAGCCGGGCAATTCATTGCATGTGATGCAGAAAGGTGAAGCCGTGTCTCTGAGCTGCACTGCAGAGGGAAACCCAGAACCTGAAGTGTCATGGAGTTTTCAGAGTAAAACTAAAGCCACTGGGAGGCGGCAAACCACACTGACAATTTCTGAAGCCACATTTGCTGATGATGGTGTATATACATGCACTGCTATTAATGACCTTGGGAATGACACAAGGACAGTCAGAGTGGAGGTACAAGGTAAGACTCGTAGTGGTACAGTATGTGGTGCGGTATGGAGAGCCGCACTACGGGATGATTTACTGTGTAAAGAGCTCGAACCAAGGGCTTTAGAGGGGATCAACGAAATAGGAGTATGTACGAGTGCTTATGATACGCACGGGAGGACCTTTCCGTTTGGAGATAGCGTGGGATTATTAATTAAGAAACTCAAAAGGAAATAAAAAGTAACTGAAAACAAAAACAGCGCTCCGTCGTATACACAAGAACGGACGGGACTCTAGAAACTAAAACAAAAACTAAATCCTCTGGGGGGGGGGGCTTTGCCCTTCCCGAGGATTTACAGGAGAGGAAGAGAGTCTCTTAATTCGTACTTTGCACTAAGAACTTAAACTAAAAGCGCACGCTGAACAGGATGTGTGTCGTTTCTCTTCTCTTCTCTTCTCGCGATATCAGGACCCTTATATAGACACGCCTCCAGGTGCGGCGCGTTCACGCTGATTGCGGCGTTGCCTGGCAACCGTGTGTATAAATGACCGCGCCTTCGCCTGTCCAGAACTCCGCGTGGTAGCAGCCCGCGGATCTGCGCGTTCTGAACAATTTCTGCGCGGTTCTGCCCCTCGCGCGATTCGCGTCGTTACACATATCATTGGTGTAAATGAACCTACGTGTTTACTAATTCATCCTCACACTTCAATACATCCCACTTAAATATGAGCCCTGACGAGAGTCTTGGATGAGACTCTGGTATCATGAGTATCCACAACCTACTCATTCTCAATATAGAGAACTGAAAGTGGAGAAAGTTTCTCTTGTCCCATTGTTATTCTTATCCAGTTCCAAACCTGCCGCATTGGTGAAAATAATCTCTCACATGTTGCTATCCCCACTGGTAGTGAGAGGGGCAATTTGAGAAGTTTGGTGAAGTTTGGGTAAAATCCACTCAAAGCATGCAGTTTATGCATTTCAGCATGGGCCAGGTCAATGTTGATAGGAAGGGTTCTCAGTCCTGAAGTCTCTTCAGCATTGCATTTTAGGACAGCACCCACACACCTTGCAATTATATATAAAGGATATATTCCTTTCCTTTATTCCATTCCCTTTCCCATGTCCCTATAAGAGTTGCATCAATGTTTTGGTGTGTCCGGGATGCAATGTGTATGATACATAGTGTGTGGAATACAATAAGACGCACACACAAAATTACAGTCTTCCCACAGTGTGAAGTAGACTTGATGCCTCGGTAAATCTGGGATATAGGAGCACTGAAACTCATAAAGGAAGTATAGACTTCAGTGTATTCCTCACAGCTACCACATTATGCAATGTGTCGACAGGTCCATTTACATTCTCAGCAGCCTCTGCATCTGGTGAAAGGGAGTATACAGAATAAAGGTATACAGGCTTTCCTGTACAGAGAAGAACCCAGACAATGTTCACTTTGCAAGCTTCAACTAATATAAGATTTAGTTTCTGTGCCATGCAGTGTGTCTAGACAGCTGCTGGGAGTTCTTCTGCTGCACTGCGTTTACATTCCCAGCAGTGACAGAAGCTCCATCATGACATTGTGCAACTTGGTAAATTGGATAATCGATGCTCATTTAGTAGTTGCTGAATCTCCTCATAAATGCTTTCTGCATCAGCCCTCTCAGAGCAGTCAACAAATCCAAGGAAAGATTCACATATTTCTATATTGTGAGAGTAATGTACATTTGTTCCGACTTGAAACTGGCTAGTGACATTACATGACTTCTGGTTATACATAAGGCTGCAAAGAGATGCTTTTGTCCTATAAAAGCAATGCCTTGCTTTCCCAGGAAAGAAGGCTATGGTATTGGCATATTCTCAATTTTGTTTCACTCCTTTCATGTAATTAATGTTCATTTGAGCAGCACCAGAGGCATGTTGTTTGGACCTTTTTATAATAAAGCCACTTTTCCATGTTCTATGCGTGTTGAGTTGATCCTGTATGTTTATTCTTAACATCTCTTCAAAAAAAAAAAAAAAAAAAAAGCTGGGTCTTTGGTCTTTTAAGTTGATATTTCCCTATAATTTTTATATGTGCAAAAAAAAGTCTATACAAAAAAGATACACAAATTAACAGTCAAATGATTAAAATAGATTGATATGTTTTTGCAGGTGATTGTCCCATTAAAATACAGCCTGTTAAATTAGTGGTGGAGTTTGGTGCTTCAGCCTCAGCTAACTGTTCCACAAGCATCACCCACCATGGCATGGGCTGGGAGGCATCGCAGGGACCAGTGGACATGGACGAAGATGTCCAGCTCATCACCTGGAGGGTAGACCGTCTCACACACTGGGACATAAAACCACTTTGCTACATGAATATTAAAGAGCAGTGTTCACGCAACCTCCCAGCTATTGTTTACAGTGAGTCATATCTTACCTATTAGCTATGAGATATAACAACTTTTGCCCTGTTCAGAATGTCATATACATTACAAAGAATTTCAAATCCTTTCCTACAGAGCGTCCAGACCGGGTGTCTATCAGCACTGTGGATCACAC
>JAAGKR010006803.1:0-40798 GCA_011419295.1 Clarias macrocephalus
AGCTATTTTAGCTTTAACAACATAAAATTATACTGTAGTAAAGGCATTTTGTCACAGGTGTTCCACACTAAATCTAACAGTAGGCACAGTCATAATCAACTTTTATGTCATACTGTGAGGTCGTAATACATTTTTATTTAATTACCAGAACATCATTAGGTGGAAAAGGGCTTGCTAATGCACATGATGGGAATTGGAGGGAGCCTGTTTAATTGGGTTTAAAAACTTTTTGGACAAAATGACTATTCAGGTGCATATTGGTTCAGAGGTATCAAGCCAGTGGAAGATAGAAAATGACACTCCCCAGGGGAGCGTATTAAATCTAACTTTATGTTTTTACTTGTTGGAAAGCTTCGGGTAGTCAGCAGTCTCTGCAGTCAGCAGAGGAAGAAGTCTGTAGGAAGCCATCGTATTAGAATGAGAGCTTGTGCTTCTCTCTATTATAATAAAGGATATTTTAAAAACATTTCAGGGGATATGGGGAAATCGCTTTTTCATGGTGATGGAGCTTATGGAAATTGTAAAGAAATTATGAACACAACTCGGAAACGGCAAAATGAAATAAATTGGGAATAAAATGAGGATTTTGCTTTTTAGTAGAAACAAACAAAAATCATGTACGCAGGCAAAAGAGGGTAATATTATATATTTCACTGCGTATATGTGGGTGTGTATGACCAATGACCCATTCATAAGCAGTGTCTTGCTAAACCAGTGCATTAATTAAGTGTACCAATTAACATACAATTATAGATATCTAGATAACATAATATATTCTAAAATAGGATTACGAATAATATGTAATAAACGTGTTTTATTTATGTTTTAAACATGAACTTTCCCGCGGCTTCATAACTAAACTTAACAACATAACTTTCCCGGTTTTCCCGGTTTCATAACATAACTTAACAACATAACTTTCCCGCGATTTCTGAAGAAAAACGTGACGTTTTGTGTGTGTGTTTGTGTGACAGACGTTGTGTGTGTGTGTTTGTCAGGCACACGCGCGCTGCAGAACTAACCAATAAGAAAAGAGCTCACTGTCACCACGGTGTCTCTGATTGGCTCCGACGGCATTACGGCACGAGCACAAACACAGAAAGGCGCGCGAAAACAGCGTGTATAAAAAACAGGGAGTATGTTTTGGCACGTGAACGCAGCGCACGCGACTGACAAGTAACACTGTGAGGTGTTTACGGAGTTATGGCTCCTACCGCGCGCACACCGACTGAGGAGAAAAACCGGAAACACAGCGTGAGTGTTAAAATAATGTGTCATGTTTGCTCAGCAATATATTGTGTTGTTTAGATATATGGGCTGTTGTCATTATATAATTACTTAACGTTTAAAATTGCATGTGCACTTTAACTAACTTGTCCTGTGCACCGCGATGTGTTTTGAACAGTTAAAGAAGCCCGCGGTGGAGAAAATGCGCCGAGATCGCATTAACAGCGGGATCGAGAAGCTGAAATTGCTGCTTAAGGACGAACTGAATCCCAAATCCAAGCTGGAAAAAGCGGACATTTTAGACACCGCTGTTGCTTACTTGAAAAACCATAAGTCATTGTTGGCACGCGCATCTTCGGAGCAGTGCTACGCTGAGGGCTTCGCGCGCTGCCTGCACGAGAGCGCGCGCTTTCTCATGGTGCACAACAAACACGTCATGGTGAACAGTCTGGGTCATGCCATACCCCTAAATGCGACCGGAAGCGTCAGCCAGATGATAAAGGATACCAAGAGAAACGTTAACCTAGAAAGCACTGAGGCAGTTTGGAGACCCTGGTGCACAAAATGAAGACATTTATTAAGCAAGGCTCATGATGTTCATATTGCATAGACAGAGTATTATTGTCCTGTGCACATAATTTCACATGCGTGAAGTGTTGTTTTTTTATTTGTATATATATATATATATATATATTTTTTTTTTTACAAATTGTAAAAACAGTTATACGTGGGGCATGATGGGTCAGTGGTTAGCACTGTTGCACCTCCAGGGTTGGGGGTTCGAAACTTTCCTGTGGTCTGTTTTCCCTGTCTCTTGGCGGAATGAAAAATGGATGAATTAATAAGTAAAAGGCAAAAATTGTTGTTCTTGATACTGTTGCTCCTGAGATATTTGTATTCCTGTGAATATTGTCAATATTAATATGAAAATATTATTACTTGTATTTGATCTATCATGTTGATAGAATTGTCAAAGTATGTCTGCAACAAGACAAATAAAATTTAACCTGAATGTTATTGCATGTTTTCGTGTCTTGATTTATGCATACATACCTACGAGCCATAAGGGATGATCCTTTTCATATTGTCATATTTTCCAGTCTGATTTACAAATGCAGGTGATGTGGACTCAATAACAACACCGATCTCGCACATAAATATTACGATACATGACATTGCCATGCACATACCTTCTCTTATTAATAAGGTTAATTACAGATACATTAATTTGTATGTTAAAACTAACATAACTTCACCTTTAGTAAACTGCTGTATCCTGGACAGTGAATGAAACACTGGGTGCATAAATACAAACTTAAATAATGCCATTTAATCCATTGTTGGGCTGCAAGTGTGCTCACACACACCTTTGAGAAATTCCATATCGGCAGTCCATATACGTGTAACTCAAACTAGAGACACTGGAGGCATGAGGTGGCAATGCTACCTACTGCACCACAATGATGTATATAAACATGTACTCATCTTTATGTTATCTCTTACTATTCAGGTCTGTGTGCATGAAGTTTTTATGTTCTCCCCATACTTGGTGGGTTTCTTCCAGGTACTCCGGTTTCCTCACACAGTCTAAAGACATGCAGGGTAGGCTAATTGGCATTTCTTATTTGCCCTCTTGTGTGTATGACATTTAGGCGTCAAGCTAGCAACATAACCCCTTAAATAACTGCAATAGAAACAACGGATATATCTCCATGGTGGGTAGTTTCTATCGGCTTCTATCGGTTTCTACACGCTCACATAATTTGGAAACACCAATGAATCTACTCAGCATGTCTTTGGACTGTGGAAGGAAGCCGGTGTACCCAAAGGAAACCCACCAAGCATGGGGAGAACATTAAAACTCCACACACACACACACACACACACACACACACACACACACACACACACACACACACACACAGACCCAAAGGTAGAATTCAAACCCTCGACTCTGGAGGTGCAAGGCCACAGTGCTAACCATACGCCACTTTGCCGCAAAAATCATTTACATTTCTTCCAAAGTTTTAAGGGACATCAGCATTGCTCATGTAAATCTAAACATCCAGTGAACTCAGATTTGTCATACTGGCTAAAGTATCTTTAATGAAACAACTTAATGAACAAAACAAGATGCTGGACATTGTCTAATTTGTTTCTGTCTCAGCATACATAGATATTGTATAAACTTTCCGGCCAAACTGATAGACTGTTCATTTAGTTTTTCCCACAGAGACTGAACAGCTGATCTAATTACAGACTTTGAATTCGTAAGTGTGTGTGAAGAACTCTGACACCACTCTTTCCCAGGCCGGCACATGTCTGATTTTACAGTGTGTTAAGAAGTGTGTTTTAGAGCCACAGTAAAGTGTCAGAGGTGAGTGTTAAGGGCCTGCAGTGAAGACACTTTGAGGACAGTCATTTAGCGTCTCCTATAGTACTGCTTGGTTTATTGTAAGGAAAGAGTAAATCATTTGAATGATAATGCGGTCTAGGGTTTGTTATTGAATAAAATAATGATTAGTCCTTAATATAAACAGTATAAGCTGAAATATATTCTGATAAGCTGTCTTTCAAGAAACCACTTCCAGCCATAAAGACTGACAGAGTGATATGAAGTGTGTCTGGTAATAAACCCATTGAACCTAAGCATTGTCCATATGCCGCTTTGATCCTGTAGCAAATAGACTGTGAAGTGTGCCAGACTGACAAGATCAACAGGTGCTAAATTACAAGCTAATTCATTCATCCTTCAGTAACTATTATGACTGCTTTATCCAGGCCAAGGTGGCCAACGATGGGACATCATTCACACACTTTTACACTTAAAGGTGACTAATATAGTCAGCTTAACTACCAGACTGATTTCTGGATGTAGAAGGAAAATAGAGAACCACAAGGAAACACAGTCAGTAGCACAGGCTCAGTACTAAACCAAGGACCATACTTTTTGGATAATAAGCTGCCCCTACATCTGAATATGAGAGTGAATGTGTGCATGGTGTTCAATCCAGTGTGTATTCCTGATTCACACCAGTGGTCAGGATGTGACCTGACCAGGATTGAGTGACTACTAGGGTTAGTGAGACAGACTTTCCATAAATATGGTCTTATGCTATCTCAGGGCAAGGTGCGCTTCAAGAGATATTGTAATTTGTAATTCAACTGACGATCGGCACTCACTCACTGATTCTCTAGGTTATTCTGTACTGCTTATTCCATACAGGAACTTGGAACCTATCCCAGAGAACACGGGGCCCTAGGCGGGGTACACTGTGGACTTGCATGGCACAAGCTGCAGGCAATTTTGAAATGCCACCAAATATTGGGACAACATGCAAACTTCATGCACACAGATCCAAGGTGGGAATCAAACCCTTGATCCTGGAGGGCCACAGTGCCATCTGCTACACCACCATGCTGATTGTTACAAGTAAAACCTATATAACAGTCATTAGATGAAACCCATTACATGTAAACATCGATCTGAATTGCCCATTTCATTAACTGTGTATCAAGTGTTTTATATTTTCCTTTTTTAAAAATGGTTTCTTTTTCCAAATGCTGAATTTAAAAAGGACGAATGAATATGTTATGACGAAGCAACGATAATCTGACTAGCCACTAGATGGCAGCATCTATCTTCAAGGTTATCAATTTTACAACACTAAACTGTAGTTTGCTGATGCATAATTGATAAGTGTGAGAGACACAGTACGGTCGAGCTACTCCTTTATTGATTCAGAGCTCCCCTAACATCATTACATTAGATCAGTATGATTTCGTCATAATAATGTTTAATTAAAATTCATAACTGCTGGAGATGGTATTACAGGTAGTTGATTTATTTTCAGTCCATATCCATCTGTTTGACCATTATAGCACATACTGTATATTAAGTTGTTAATCAGGTATTAATACACCTTTTATAAAATGTATTTAAAACATTACATTTTATAACTCTAGTTGAAAAATGTAGACAAGTTCAATGTAATCTAACTTAATCTGTATTTACACTCCAGTAACAATTGTACTCATTGTTAAACCTCCATGTAAGGATAAGGACAGGTAAGCAAATATAAACTTCACATAAGATTCCACACTGAAAAAAGAGACAGTAACAGAAAAAAACAAACAGTGCAATTCTGATCCTCTTGGTGTAATCAACACTGATGACGTCTGTGGGATGAGAAACCACCCAAGATAGGTTTCATGCAGTGAAACAGTGTGTACATATTTAAGGGCTGTTTAAGTAGTTTTGCATGTTTAGCCCAGAGCAGCATCACTTCAAGCCTCTGCTGTAGAAATCATAAAACTTTAAAAGGCAACTTTGGTAACTATAAATTAAGTGGAAAAGTTGAAATTAGTTTAGTTCAGAGATAATTATGATTTTGTGGATGAACAGGAAACTTCTCAGCCCATGTAGGTGTATTTCCAGTCTCTGAGCGGAACATGTGTCTCCTTCACAACCTGGGGTGAGGTCCATCTGAGGACATAGTGTGGACCGCCAGGCTTGTCGTTGGTACCTGAGTGGATAGGAAAAAAAAGTTAAAACCAATTACGTAGATATTGCAACTTAAAAAAAAAAAAACATAAGGTGAGTATGAATACATAAAGGTGCTGCTGGTCAACAGGAAAGGCAGGCAACTGCTTGCTGCCACTAGCCAGTAAGGGGCACCCGAGGGCTGACAAACTTCCTTATGAAACAAAATTATAATGCCCCTGAAAGTCTTTTTACCTAGAGCCACAACAACCTCTAGAATTGCCTCTGCTTATGCAATACAGTTTACCTTGATTTAAAGGTGACAATAATACTTATTTGTATCAAGTTAACATTAGGTGCCCATGTTAAAAATGTAAATTCATATTAAAGTGCAAAGTGTTATAAATAACCTGCAAAGTTATGCAAATACTAGACTGATATAAAGTTTTTAAACCTCACCCTGGAGATATATCCGGCATTTCTGTGGCAGTTACTTACGGAGTCAGGTTGCCAGTTCTACATAACATTCACATTTAACATTCACCTGATGCTCTGGAGCCTCCAAATGGCTGTTGGGCCACAACTGAACCAGTCGATTTGTCATTAACGTAGTAATTTCCTGCTGCGTTTCTCAGTGCTTTTGCTGCCTCGTCCAAAACAGCCCTGAAACAAGTATTTCCAGACATGGGCAGTGAATTCCCACAAACATGAAAATAAGCATTCGCTTATGAGTTTGATACGTACTTATCTTGAGCGAAGACAGCTCCAGTTAGTGCATACGGAGACGTGTTATCAATCAACTCCAGTACGTTTTTGTAGTCGTTCTCAGGGTAGACATAAACAGTCAGAACTGGCCCAAAGATCTCCTAAGAAAGAATACACTTCTTCTCAGTGACACATGACACAAAAATATAATTTAGGAAAAAAATTCTCAAAACTCAACTAGTTTTCCTGATATAGATTTGCACAGTAATTTCCCTTTGGGCATCAGTATTGGCAAGTTGTGCCTGACTGAATGACTGTCTCTCTAGACATGTCCAAATTATGGCACATGCACAGGATTATCTTTTGGGCCAAATGTGAGTTTGTTGGCCACTCAAAGTTAGTCAGAAGACTATTACTAAGTCAAAGTAACAATTAATTGAGCTCTTCATTGATTAAACATAATTTTTACACTATGCAGTGAACAGGAAGTCATTTGGGATAGTGGTCTTTTAGAGGCTCAATTAAAAAATATTTTTGCTACTAAAATTGAACTAATTATCTGTAAAAATAAACCATTATCTGATGATTTGAGATGTTGTGTCCCGAGTTATGTTTTAAATATTCAATAATGGATGATTTACATGTTAGTCTTCAAATACCTGGCTACAAATAACTTCAACAACCACTTCATATGGTGGTTAGTGTTTCAGCTGCTCCCGTTGATGGGTCGACACTGTGGATGATGCGATCTGCACAACAACTTGGCACAGGTTTTATGCCAGATGCCCTTCCTGACGCAACCCTCCCATTTTTATCCGGGCTTGGGACCAGCACTGTATCCAGTGACTGGGATTTGGGCACTGGGTGAGAATCAAACCTGGGCTTTCTGCATGGCAGGCAAGAAACCTGCCACTGAGCCACCAATGCCCCATTCGTATACTTTATATAATTACTATGTATGCAAGTCATGTATCATTACAAAAATATGTACGTTGTGCGATTTTCAATACAGGATAAAGCAGTATAAACGATGAGTGACTGAATGAGTGAGTGAGTGAGTGAGTGTGTTGTTGAATCATTTGTAAATACACAGCAGATTTATGATGTGTATAAAACTTAAAAATGGATCTCCATAAAAAGAAAAAGACAACAGAGCAAGCACAAATAAATGACAGCAAAATGGTTAAAAGAGCACATCCAAAAATCTGGGGTGAGCTAAATATTCCAGCAATGCAGCTTAGCCACTGCATTAGCATTAGTGAGCATACACTCACACTAACTGTCGAAAGGCATTTCGTTTGACCCAATTCAATGCCGAGCCCATTTTGACAAAATGAGTAAAAGTTATTTGACTGCTTTCATTCAGTTTATGAAAATTAAACAACGTTTTTTTTTTTTACTCAATTAAAATTAACAACCTAGTTAACCTTTAAATCTTAAGGGCCATGGATCCATGCCAGAAACAAAACACTGGTCAGTGAATGATTTGAAGAAAAACAAAAAAGAAAAAAAAAAAAAGAATGCTTATACGAACATCCCACCATTGCATGTCAACAGGGAATCGACACTGTCCATTTGGGTTTTCAACTTATTAATACTTATAAAAGGTTTAAATCTTACCGTTACTGGAATATGGGCCTGAAATGCTCACCAAATGCTAATATTACTATTTGGTCATAGAAACAACCAAAAACAATCATAAAAACTGTATTTATGCTAGAATTCATTTCATCAAATTGCCTATGCCGTGCTGAAAAAAAAGGATATGTCACTGTATATTCCACAATCCTGACCCATATATATTGATTAAAACACAGTAATGCAAAAAATGGCTAATGTTCTGGGTTACAGCCTACATTAAATTGTAATACATGCCTTTTTTATCTTGCTTGATAAATGAGTCAAATGATACGTAGACTTTGTTGTAGCTCTACAGATTTGGGAAAGTAGAACAAACTGAGATTTTGATCCTGTACAGTTAAGCATATAATGAGCTTAGAGGGAGAGATTCTGTTCACGTGTGCATCGCTAATTTTACAAATTCTGCTTGTTAAGCAAATGCACTTCAATCAAGAAAGACCTCCAAATAAAGCACATGTCATTACTCTCATTCACTCATCATCTATACTGCTTAATTCTGTATTCAGGGTCACTGGGGGCCTGGAGCCTATCCCAGGAGACTTAGGGCACATGGCAGGGTACACCCTGGACAGGGTGCCAATCCATAGCAGGGACATGCCATTACTGCAGCAAATTATGATAATAACCATGAGACAAATACCTCATTCATTATTTTATCCTGAGGGTCTTTGGTTTCAATAATAGTGGGCTCCACATAGTATCCTTTTTTGCCGTCACAGTTTCCTCCAGCTATGACAGTAAGATTGGGAGATGACCTGGCATGTTCAAGCCAACCTCTGATCCTGCCAAAGGACTGGTAGAAGAGGGAGAATTTGTGATGCAAGTTATGAAAAATAACAGCATTCCTGGTAATCAGGTAACTCTTACCTTGTCATCAATAACAGCTGAGAAAAATGTCCCGAAATCCTCGACAGGCTGTGAAGATAAATAGGAGTTTAGAGTTTACTATCTGTTATCTACTTACAACGTTATAATAAACACAATATGCCTTCGAGGGCTGATGAGATTATTTTTGCCTGAAAACAGATGCAATTCTACTCACATCTCCCACTTTGATCTGTTTGTGCACCGCCAGGAGCTCTTGTTTAATCTGAGGCCAGAGCGAGTCTGGGACATACATCCTGGAACAGGCCGAGCATTTCTGCCCTCCATATTCAAATGCTGAGCGAATGGTGCCAGTCACCACACTGCCAATGTCGGCTGACTTGTGTACAAAATGGAAGTTCTTCCCACCGCACTCTGGACAAAACATAGCGAAAACAAATACCTGCACATATGTGAAGAGTCTCCAGAAAGTGTTAACTCACTACAGGGAGGAATTCTATTATTTTTTATTTGCATTGTGCCATTTTACCATGTGGGTTTGTTGTGTGCCAGTTCTGACTCAAATCACAGATTTATATTAATATGCTCATTCTAATACAGACACTTCATATAATCTAACTCTGAAAATGAAATGATTAAAAATATGAGGTGCATTCAAGTCAGACTGGGAGTTTTGATTATACTGAGTAATAGTAAAAAGTCGCTTTATTTCTCTACATAATCCGCTATTACACTAATGCACTTATCCCAGCATTTCACTAGTGCTTGGAAACCTTTAAGGCAGAAAGCTTACTGCTTTAAGTCTAAATCATTGGCCTCCCAGGAACTCCTTTAATGGCCCGGCGCGAGGTCAAGACTGTACGGGTGATGTGGCAATAATTACCATGTGAGTTCCTGTAATGTGCAAGTGGTGTTGGTGAATGACTGTGTGTACAGTTCCCACAGACAGATGGGAATGGGAAGCTCTTATGCAAGCTAACAACAAGGTATCTCCCTATATTTTTTTTAAGAATCAGACGTTCCAAAAAGACAGGACGTCAGTGAACAGTTTTTGCAGCTATAATGTAAGTGATAAGACAAACAAACTGAACATTCCACTTAACTCAAATACAATTAGTTTTTCTAAGATTAGTTTTGTTGCTGCCCCTTTATTTGCAATAGTTTTTCTAACAACTATGTGAATTTATCTCTGTATTCATCTCCAAATGTTTATTTTGTGGTAAAAAAAAATCAATATCTTTCTACCAATTAAATCTTATTTCTAATGTTATTAGTCATATTAAATTCAGCTTCCTACTAGAAACCTACTATAAAGCTTTAAGAATCAGGATGTAAAGGATAGAGCTCTACCAAATGGCTAATAACTACAGAGAGAAAATGTGATTTTAACTGTCCAGTAGAAAACTAAAAAAAGTAAATGCTTGACAACAGAAATCATTGTTGATTATTTAGTCTAAACAGAAAATGTGTGAGAATAATTTTTTTCCTGGACTACTCCTTAGTTGGAAAATAATATATTGTATTATTAGCTGCTCATATTTGGTAAAATCAAAAATATTAAAATAACTTACAGGTTATTTCTGAAATTATTTAAGTGTGTTTGTGAATATTGGGGTAAAGTCACTGACCTCCGGCAACACGAGGAAAATTTCGGTAGATGTCCAGATTCTGCGCCACTTGTTTCCACAAGCGCTTAAATGTTCTGTAACGCAAGATCATAAACTATGCTAATATGAAAGACATTTTCCATGTTCTGTAAGTTCATTTCAGTAAACTTAAAATATTGCTTGATCACATCAACCTTAAAATTCACAACCTTAAAACAATACCATTTCTATCCACATGTAAGATAATGTTTGTGAATTCTAACTAGCTGATTAAACCAAAATATCAGGGGAAAAAAAAAAAAAAGTCATACGGAACACTTCCGGTAAAGTTGATTCCAGCCAAGTGCTTAGAAGAAGTGACGGTGTCGCCAAAAACTGGACCATCGGCTGGAACAAACTGAACGATGTTGGGTGGCAAGCCTGACTCGCGGAGAATCTTATAGACCGCGTAGCTGGCGGACATAGCTGTGTCACTGGGTTTCCACAGCACCACATTTCCCTGAGCAAACACAACTTGAAATTATTTATGGATTTAAGATTAAACCAGAGGAAATATGCTTAATCTTCTTACCATGATAAGCTTACCATAATAGCTGGCGTGCCAGCCAAGTTTCCACCGATGGCAGTGAAATTGAAAGGAGCCACAGCCGCTACAAAGCCCTAACAAAATAAATATAGCATGAAAGATGAAACAGAGAGTATTGTGCCAGTACCACCCAAAACGCACTTGAACTCAAAGGAGTTAATGCTGGATTTTGCTCTAAACTTACCAATCTTTACTGCAGATCTATTTAACTACAACATGTACATAAAACTCTCTGCTTGAAAAAAGACTGGATAAGCAATCATGACAACTAAGCTTTAACGATTAATGCTTAACAATAATAAAGTGAGGAGTTTTATCTCATGCAAATGCTTTACTTCACATTAAGAGTTTCATTTAACCTCACTGGACTGAAGAGTATTTAAATACAGGTAGGCAGAAATACAGCCTTGAAAAGACTATTTAAAAATGTTAAAATATGTGGTAACTCCAGTTACTGAGGTCTAATCTTTAGCTCTTTAACT
Source organism: Clarias macrocephalus (assembly GCA_011419295.1). Classification (NCBI taxonomy): domain Eukaryota; kingdom Metazoa; phylum Chordata; class Actinopteri; order Siluriformes; family Clariidae; genus Clarias; species Clarias macrocephalus. The sequence continues at coordinate 11,557 of JAAGKR010006803.1, forward strand.
AGTCTGATCATCTACCTACAGCTGAATAAAATATAATAATTTGCAGCTGCAGTATATTTAAGTCACTGAACTATATCGGTTTATGATACAGATTATGATAAAAATTTTTTCACTCAATCTGCTTTTGTTTGGTCTCCAAATGCTTTACTGGGTCTGCATGTGGACTGTCCACTTGAAAATGTGTAATTCACATGGGTGGAAATCAGTATTACATTCATTAATTATCTAATGCAACAGCACTGTATGATCACCAGAGGGCACAAGCTGCACAACCCCTAAAGTTAAAACTTACTGGATCTCTACAGAGAACATGCTGGGTCTGATCACAATAACAACACGTTATATATTGCATAGCTGCAATCATTTTCAGTAGCTCTTAAATGAACCCTGCCCACAACTCCAATTCTTTAGCATTCAAGAGGAAGCTTGTGACTTTTTTATTCAACCAAATTTTTGTCTTTTTTTATAGTCAACTTGTAGTATATGTATATTTTACATGTATATACCAATTTCTTTCTATCATTCAAAAAACTATTTAGCAATATTTATATTGAGTAACAATTTACATTGCTTAACACACCATTTAAGCATGAATCAGTATATTTTCATAAATTTTCATGCAAACTGTATATCAATTTAGATGCTTCTGAAAGAGATGCCCACCTCAAGCCCACGGTAGAGCATGGTGTTGGTGCTGCCCTCACTGTCCAGAGGCTGCTGCTGCTGCAGCTCTACTGCGTGCTTGGCGTTGAACCGGAAGAAGTCAATGAGCTCGGCTGCTGCGTCAATCTCAGCTTGCACAACGGTCTTACCCTAAACAAAAGTACAAACTAACATCACGCCACTACAACAGATGTCAGATGTCAGGGTAACTGACGCAAGTCTGCTTATTGACCCTGTGGGATCCAGCACTACCTGGCCAATGATTGTCTTGGCCAGGACCTCTGCTCTCTTCGGTCCACTGATTATATCAGCAGCCTTGAAAAGGATCTGTGCTCTGTCTGCTACTGGTTTGAGGTCCCATTCTCTTCTTGCTGCCACAGAGGCCAGAATGGCTTTGTTTAGGAGCTCCTGTGATGAAAATAAGGTAAACAGTAAAAACAGTAAGTAACTGTTCAAGATGCATGATGCAAATTTATTAACACAGGCACTAAAACTACACACCCTAGATAATATTTTTTATTATACAATAGTTAGTTCTGACTGAACAATCTAATTGGGTGAGAGGTATTTCATGAGTGGTGATGGATGGTGACACCACTGGAACATTTAACTATATAAATCACTGTGTGTCCCAGGTGTTCTAATAACGGTCAAGTACTCTCTATATAACTGTAACTGTCAGTCACAGCATGGTGAAAGTAGGCCAGAATGGAACACAGTACTGAAGTAAGAGCAGTTACCTGAGAAAATCCACATTCAATGAACACATTTTAGCAAGAAAACAGATCTGATAACGTTATGTCATTTTAAACAACACTATACTCCATTAATAATTGCTTCTACGTGGTTCTGAAATGCCTCATGTATTGTTTTATTTATGCCTAAGAAAGCTATATTCAAAATTGGCTGAATTCCAAATCTCTCTCTAAGCCCTGGTCAAGGATCTGACTTGGTGTAGGGATTGTGTAGAAGGATTCTTTACAGATTATTCTGTACAGGGCTGTGGGGGCCTGGAGCCGATCCAAGGAGACTTACAAGACGAGACAACAAGACACTGGACACACTGGACGGGGTGCCAATCCATCGCAGGGGACACAAACACACACTCTTATACACATGCACTCACATGCACTCACATGCACTCACACGCACTCACACGCACTCACACGCACTCACACGCACTCACACGCACTCACACGCACTACAGGCAATTTGGCAATGTCAGTTAGCCTAATCTGCACATCATTGCACTGTGGGAGGAAACTGGAGTACCTGGATGAAACCCACCAAACATGGGGAGAACATGCAAACCCCACGCGCACACGCACGCACGCACACACACAAAGACTCTCAAGGCGGTATTTAAACCCTCGACCCTGAAGGCGACAGATCACAGTGTCAACCACTTCACCACTGAGACAAAATGCACAATACACACATATTGTACATATGTGTATAGCAATATTGCTTAAAAGTTGCGACTGAATATGATTTATGGAATACCATTATATGGTTTATATATTTTGAGTGGGTTATAATATTCATTCAATCCACGTGCTAGGGTGTAATTTAATTTCCTTACCTTATCAGCGTAACAGAACTTGGCCACTTTGTGTGCATGATTAAAGGGCTGTCAATAGAAGAGATAGAGTAAAGTATTATCATAACTGTGATAACGCTGCAGTTAAAACATGTCACAATGTACACAAACTCTGTTCTTATGCTATTCCACTGCATAAGTATTGACTTACTTATGCACAACAAGATGGCTAATACTAAATGACCTTGCTTCCAACTGTACTTTAATGCACAGTATAGGCACTAACACTAGAGATGGAGAAAAGTTTACATTGTGTTAAGCTTATATGCACTCACAGATAGCTGGTATCTGATGTCTTTGGTCCATATCTGTTCGTCTCCGATCACACATGGAATCTCCTCTGTCTTTCCTTTTAGCTCTTTTAGCGCCTGGCAAAACAATTTAATAAGTCTTTGGTTTAAATGCATAAAAATGACTAGATCTTGCTGATTAATTAGGCCTTGTGTGAGCAACATTTACCTTCACAAGCTCTGCTCTTTCTTTGCTTCCCTCTTTGAATGCCAAGATGGGTTCATTCTTAACCTCCACAGCTGCACAAGGAAAGGTCTTGAACCTGTGGAGCATAGTGTTGTGTTTCCAATCTTCATTTTAAAACCACAGGATGATTTTTGTGTTAAAAGAAAGAAACTGAAGCTTGTTAGGGACATAACAGGAATGTCTAAAATTTTTAATCTTGACAGCAGAACTGGAAAACTCTAGTTGGAAGGATTGGTGTTGTTGTCTCGCTTGTCAATCACAGCAACATTAACCAATTGCGGACATCTGTGAGCTTTAGCACATGCTAGTTTTTACTCACTGTAATCTTTCCGTTCATAATTTTTTCACTGGCATTTTATATATTCAGAAGAATTAAAAACCTACACCAATTTAAGCACATATCCAAAGGTCCAGACTAACAGCCAAATAGTGGCCCATTTTTGTCTAAGATGTTCTTATTCTTTCAGCTGCTCACATTAAGGCTCATAAGTCTTGTAAATAAATATATTTGATTTGGCATACATGCACTTCGTCCAACCTTGAGACCGGCACTGGCTTGTGAAACCCTAGTCACAGGGTGCACTGGCCATGAATGTAGAATGTAAACACTGAACGAACAGGCAATTCAAGTCACCATACACTAGAGCTAGGGGAAAGATTATTCAGTTACACATCATGATTCTTATGTGTGCCAATTCATGTATCGCCAAATTGACTCCAAATTTGTTTTTTAAATAATTTATTAAATTTATAATTAAGATGCACCGGTCGATCAACCAGTGAACGGAATTGGCTATTTTGAATTTCGATCAGCCAAGACTATTCACATTGGACGTAATTTTTTTTGGCACATGCTAAAAAGCCTCCAATCTAGCTTTAGCCTCAAAACCTGCTCATTACACTCACGTACATCAGTCTCAAAACACCATGGAATCCAAAAAAACTGTCTGCACCGTGCCTGCAGTTGTTCAATACGCATTTAATACTTTTGAGGCGTTTGTGGTGGTACACGCCACAATTGTTTATGACCCTACAGGTGGTACACTCTCTTTAATTTAAGTAAAGTTAAATGTTGCTGTGGGTCTTTCGGCTGCTCCCATCAAGAGATCGCCATAGTGGACCATTCTATCTGTACACAAGTTGGCACAGGTTTTACGCCGAATGCCATTCCTGATGCAACCCTCCGATGTTATCCAGGCTTGGGACCGGCACTGCAGCCAGTATTAGATGAGAATCGAACCTGGGCCTTCCGCATGGTGGGCATAACACCTACCACTGAGTCAATTTAAGTTTAATGTTAAACTCTTGCACTTGAAATTTTTTTGTATTGTTTAAATGCTGTGCTTGGTTTTTAACTGAGAAAACTGTGAAGTTTTAAAGCTAAGGTATAAGACTTTCACAAGTAATGGACAACTATTTTTAAAGGTTGAAGGTCTTAAAATTGTTATAAAACCAGGAAAAAATAATATAGAATTTGGGTATTTATAAATATTGTGATACAGAATTGCAGCATTAATTAAATTGGCATCTTAGTATCATGATAATGTCATATCAGGTAATTCCCATCCCATTCACTTACTACAAGCTAGCTAGTAATCTAAATAAAATTAAACACTAACTACCCATAGCATGCGTTTTAGTCTAATCATGTGATCACCTGCAGAGAAAAACCCCAGCTGTTTTTGAACAACTGACAATCCAGATGTTGGCACACTTCCGAAATAACCATTCTCAGAAAAATAAGAGAGTATAAGTATGTATTAGGATGCTTACAAGCAAAGCCTATAACGAATATAAAGTTGGGATGAAATCTGCACTTAGACTAAACTGCCCCAATTTTGTGGTGGAAAGCCCTTGCTGTGTAACTTATTGCATAATGCACTTGTTCTTTAAATTGTATGAACACACAAGTGTGAACTTTGTTCCTGGGCATAACGCGGGATGACGAAACCAATAATCTATAGTGATTTATATTAAAAAGGTATGCACAGCAATATTTCAGTTTTTCTGGTGCATTTACGACATTATACAAAACGCGCGTGACCGCGCGCGCGCACCGCTTTGCACTGTTCTAGAGAAATCTAGACACTATTAGAAATATGGACCCTTTATTACTATGTTTTGCACTTTAATTTACTTTAATTGTTTTGCACTATTTACATGAGCTGGCTGTAAGAAGTGAAAGTAATCCATGTGAAAAGTCATACGCACCCCCTCCAGGACTGACAGAGCGCAGACCTCACGCGCAGCAGCAGCATGTCTCAGAAAAGCAAACAGAGACGAAAAAGCACCTCAGTAAATGGTAAATTTTAGTGTAAAACAAGAACAGGAAATACCTGTACGACTAACTAACAATCAAGAAACTCATTAACTATCACTAAAGCTCGACAAATAATACAGGACGATTAGTGGCAGAATAGCCTGTGAGCTAAAGCCAAAGACCAGCGGCATTCAAGGAGAGCCGGTCCATTTTTTATTCAAGTGGGGGTAGGGTCAAAAATATAAACTTTAATATTATTATTTTTTTTAAACGTACATAAATGCTTTGATGAATGTTTAAAAATATAGACGGTAATTGTAGTAGATGTTAAATATATACACATTACCGTAATTTTGACGGTAACAAAAAAGACAACGTTTCGTCCCGTCACCCCCGTACTGATGCTGAATAGAACGCGCCGGAGGTCAAGTCTCTAACAGCCACTCAGCGCGCGAGACGTCATTTCTCAGCCAATCACATGGCAGGACAGCTCTATTTATAAAAGTCACGTCTATATACCTGTATATGTATATAGATATAGTTGTACTGCCAAGTGGTTGGCTGAAGTATGACGTCTTGCGCGCTGAGTGGCCGTTAGAGACTCGCCCCTCGGTGCGTCTGCGCGCGCACACACACACACAAACACACTATGTGGTCCCTTTTGCAGCTACAACAGCTTCTACTCTTTTTTGGAAGGCTGTTCACAATATTTTGGAGCGTTTTGTGGGAATTTGTTCCCATCCATTCTGTAGAGCATTTATGAGGCCTAGCCTACAATCTCCGTTCCAGTTGATCCCAAAGGTGGTCGATGGGCTTGAGGTCAGAGCTTTGTGCGGGCCAGTCAAATTCTTCCACACCGAACTCATCAAACTGTGTGTTTATAGGCCTTGCTTTGTGCATTGGGACACAGTCATGTTGGAATGGAAAAGAACTTTCCCCAAACTTTTACCACAAAGTTGGAAGCATAGCATTGTCCAAGATGTCTTGGTATGCTGAAGTATTAAGATTGCCATTCATTGGAGATAAGAGGCCTGACTGAAACAACTGAATTTAATAATTAAGAGGTTTGGCCCAATACTTTTGTCCATATAGTGTATTTCTGAGCAATTCTACATACATTTATCATATTTTATCACACATATAAGATATCTTTGTAAACCTAATTAGCTTTACTCCCTCCCTCCCTCATCGTCTTTACCGCTTTATCCTGTATGCAAGGTTGCAGGGGGCCTGGAGCCTATCTCAGAAGACTCGGGGCTTGAGGGGAGCACGAGGGCAATTTGGGAACTCCATTTAACCTAATCTGCAGGTCTTTGGATTGTGGGAGGAAACCCACCAAGGACGGAGACTTGCAGGCCTAATTAGCTTTATAGTTGCAGAATTTCTTTACACAGACAAGACAGGGTGCATGTTATGTCTCATGATGTCAAAGTCCTTTACTCCAAGGTTCAACACAAAAAAATAATATTCTAACACCAATTCAGAAATAAACCTTTTTTATTTTTTTTGGTTGTTTAAAACCCCAGCACCAACAACATTCATCATTTGGAAACACCTTTACATCCCTCACACCAGATTGCAATGGCTTACATATTTGAAACATTAAAAAAATAACAATAATAATAACAAGAAAAGCTTGTCAAATATACAGTAGGTGTCCTTTTAGACGCTACAAAAAAATATATATATGCAGAAAAACAAATCTCTATGTATGGGCATTTAAACACGCTGGAAGACATACTACTGATAAAAATGATGGATGTGAGATACTGAAAAAGTGTGTAATATTGATAATTATTTAACAGTATTTCTATTTTTTAACTATTTAATACAATTTTATAAATTAGGCTCAAATAGGACTGTACTCAGTAAAAAACACCGCGATAATGCTGAATTAATATGTAATACTTGTCATTTTGTCTCACATTTTGTCACCATTTGATAAAGAGAAATATGTTATGCAACACAATGAGGTAAGGATGAACAATATTTTATTTGCAATATTTTCTAATATTGGATTGATAAAGACTAATCGGTCTTTATCAGTCATCTTGAAGAACTGAATAATCCTGAATCATATCTTTTGACGCAATACAGCATTTTGTTACCATCATGAACCCTTACAGTGAAAACAACTTCACACTCTATCACCAATTAATGCATTCATCACCTGGTGTTCAGAAACGCATTTCTATGAGTAGCAGATTTTTATTTTGATTAATTAACTTGGAAGACCGTCCCTGCATATCAAGTATCGTTCTTAATGCACACTTGTTGACTTCCCGTTCAGCCTACACGAGTGGCAACATGCAGCACAAAAGAATGAAAGTGTACCAGGTTTATCAATTGTTAAGCAATTTTTGCCTAAACAGGTCTTTTACATGCTCTCATCTCAGATTAAACTCACTCTTTCCTTCAGCTTATCCTGTACTCATGTACAGGCCCACAGAGGAATCCCAGACTCACGGGGGAGAACATGCAAACTCCCTGCACACAAACCCAAGGTGGGAATCGAACCCTCGACCCTGGGGTGTACGCCCCACAGTGCTGACCACTATGCCACCACGTCTGATCACTGAGCATATATATGTATTATTAAGCTTCTTGTCTTAGAGTTTTCAATGTAGTATCTGCTCTCTGAACAATGTTTGGTCTATGAGGTGCTCCTAGGCTCTGAAAACCACCAAAAAACATTTAAATCAAGACAGGTAAGCCACTCTTTGCTTCTAACACATCCACTTAGTAATTTTAGGTTTTAAAAAACTGTATTTGGAGGACAGTTGAAAGAAAGGGCTATATTGCTGACCACAGTTTAAAAACAAATATTATTTAAAATAATAATTAAGCAGGTTAGGTTTCAAGAATGGAAAAATGTCAGATCTGTTGCATGTCATTGTGATGAATCGGTTTCATTTTGCCATGTTTAACGCTATACAGTATGCTGTCTATATGTCTATGCTATTTTTAAATTGAACAGGACTGTTTTTACCCATGTCTTGTAAACCCATTACTTCTATATTAGTCCTCTAATGAATGGTATAATAATTTTTTTTTCTTCAGTAGTGTATTAACATTGTCAAAAACAAATTTGAAATATCATCATATCCTTTATATGATTTTAAATCGTATCCATCTTTAATCTGTAGTCATCAAATAGAAAATAGACTGCTTTGCTTTAGGATAAACAGGATGATATATTATATAACTCCTATAATTTATTGCTATGGTGCCCTCATGCTTTTATTGCGCTTATGGAAGCTCAAGTACTTTTTGGCTCACCTGTAATTCAAAAACTTCATCAAACAGTCTCTGATTAAGCAAATTATATGATTTCTTTGTCTATTTAATTTTAGCTTATTAAATAGAGTTTTGCTAGTCAGAGAACTAATCAGCTAGCAGTTATAAGTGAATGGAATAATATCAGCTATCGCAGAGGAAAGGAGTAGATGGCTACGGTTTGATTTAATGCAATCAAGTATGATCATTTAAAAAAATATAAAGTATCAACCTGAATTGCAAATTGTGCTGGGAAGTCGATAAGGGTGTGTTAAAAACAGTACTGAAATGCATAAAATTGCACACGGAAGCTCTTTAGAGGTAACCTGTCTATGTGGATATAATGTGATCATGGCATCAAGATTCCAAATGATGAGAATAAAGTGCCCACTAGTGGAGAAAAACAGTGTTTCAAGCCATCACTTTCCTGCTACTTCAGTAAAGCTCCAGTGTCTACATGACAGAGTTTCATTTGTATAGGCACATTCATAGTGATCTTACAAGCGACATACAAGGTGAAACAGTGGGGTTTGTTAATGGTCTTGCTCAAATCCATCCCATCAGTGGCAACCATGGGATGTGAACTCACAGCGTTCTGGTCACAAGCACAAAACCTTAACACCAAGTTATCATTGTAACATGCATTTAAAGGAGTAGTTTGTAATTTACTGCACTTTCTGGTTCCTGTGAGGTGAACTGGGGTAAAAACTGACAAATCTTTCCTGTTCTTACCTCAAGCCAATGGATGCTCTGAATAAACTATATACCGTATGCCTATGAATTGCCTTTTAAGGGCAACAGACATTGCTGGGCAACTCCAATTTAAATTCCCAGGCCAGGAAAAACACATCCACCCAAGCTTTAAATGAAGCTAGTTCACTTTCTGGCATGTCAGGGTGCCAAATGTCAGTTTTTCTACAGTAGGTTTGAAAATGTATAATTGTTAAATGATTCCTCTTAAACTATACAAACTGCACCTTTAAACTACACCTTTAATCTTTTCCGATATCACTTTTACATTCATGTAAACCCGTTATTTTAAAATTTCAGTGATTAAAAAGGGGGGAAAAAACGAAAAGGATTTTGTTGTGCCTGGTCCAAAGAAATGTACTATGATCTTCCTGTAACCGTGTTAAATAATATAAAAAGAAGCATTGTTTGAGGCTAAAAGGCAAAATTTTCATTAGTGCATGACTTGTTTTCCCAGAGAAAACAACATAACCCTGAATATTGCTTAAAAAATAAACAGAAAAAAGAAATTAGTACAAAACCCTCAAACAGGTCTTAGATAATTCCATATGACATGACTTTTATGAAGTAAAATAGATTATAATACAAGCTTAATAAAATGTATTATTTGTGTATTATGGAGGCAGAAATAATTGCAACACTACTTAGCTATTTTGTGCATCTTTTTTTTTTAAGGTTCCATATTGAATCATTTTACCTTTGTAACCTTTTTTTTTTTAAATTAACCTCCATTTTACACAAATATACACTTAAATATAAACCAAAAACAATCATAGACAAAAGAAACAGAAATGCCATTTAAATGAACATGAAAAATTATGCTTTAAACATGTATACAACATAAATGCCAAAATGTCAAACAAAAAGAAAAAAAAACAAGCCACAATATTCTTAGTACAGAAATGCCATTAGTGTTCTTGAGCCCAATTACAGAGATAATTACGGTGTTATGGTTGAAATTATGCTGGCATATCTGATTGGTCATCATCACTTTAAGTAAATATATTAATCGTAGTGACAGTAACCTGCGCTGAACACAAAAATGTCCATTTTACAATCAGAATTGCTACCTGAAATCTCTTAAAATCATTCAAGCTGCTTAACAAAATATGGCAGCTTCATCTTTGGAAAAAAATCAGCGACGAACATTAAGACGTACAAAACATGAAGTCTATGTAAGCTGCAGTTTGTTTTCTTTTTAGAAAAGCAAGCAAATACATTAAGGCCATCACAATCAAAAGAGTCCAGTCGTAAGATCAGGCACGTAGCTCGTTTCAATCCCGAATTGTGATATTACAACACAGAAACTTAGATATTTTTAAGTTTTACGTTGCAGAAGTAGTACTTTATAAGTAGAGTGCTCTTGAGTGGGCACCTATACCTCTCACCACAGCTCCCTCCTTTGAGCTTGTAAACATTACAGGCCTCACGGTTTCCTCTAGAAGCACTCGGTGCAATGGCGAGAACTGTCGTCCTAGCGAAGATGGCAATCAGGATACACGTAACATCAGATAACATAAAAACATGACAACAGTTTGCATAGACCTTAGAGAGAGCTTGAGCTGTGCTGCATTCCGTCCACACACACAAACAGACAACTGGGTTTTTCTTAATTAGAGGCAGCAAAAACACCATCAAAGCTACTGTTCTGCCTTCTGAATCATACAGCAAGTAGAAAAGACTGAAAATATAATCATTATGGCATCTTAATAGATATCCACCACACTTGAAAAGGTACAGACATGCGAAATGGCTCTTTGACTGTGGGGTCTTGATATTGATACTGTTAATGTTAATGGTTGTGTTTAAATGGTACGGTTTGGGTTGCCTGCTCTGTGAAATGGTTGTGTGTGATGATTGATATTGGTCAGGTTGATCTGACTGACAGAACACCCTAGGACATCAGTGCAGAGGCACAATGCTCAAGAGGCAAAAAAACTTCCCTCTTTACCTTCCCCACCAGAAATGAGACTTTAAAGCACCTACAGGAGAATGGGACCTGTCCATCAGAGTTCCTTTGGACTGGTCCTGCTTGATACCATTGGCCGAATGCTGATTGGCCTTGGAGTTGATAGGAGCTCGGTGAGAGGAGGGTGTGACCCGGCTGGGTAAATATCAGCTGATTGCTCCATCTGTGTCTCCGTCCTTGTCTAACTCATCCTGGATCTCATCAGTGTTCCCTGAGTCACTGCTCGCCACCGAGCTGATGGATGGAGAGTTTCTGTGGTTCAAACCAAAATTCAAATGGTTAAAAAAAAAGGCAATGGATGTAGTTAATAAATTAATTTTTTATATATTTATTTGCATGCCATAGAGTAAGGGTATAATACTTTATAATGGTAAGCTGTAAAGAAGAGTGGCTAGAAAAATATGTTTAAATACAAGTCACCTTTTCAGAAGGATCAAATTATTGGCCTGCATCAAGCAAAGAAGGATATTTGAAATGATTGGAACCGAGATAGCAATTGTCCGCCGCATTATTGAAGGACTAAAGGATATTGCTGAACCTCTAACTTCGCTGAAATTTGGTCAGGGGAAAAAATTATGATCTGGGATCACTTCAACGATTGAGGAAATTACACTGTTAAAAAAAATCCACAGCAGAAATCAAAGCCATAATTAAAAGTAAGAGTATGAGCATTTCCACAAAGTAACGAAAACTTACAAGATTGGGACTAATCAGCTGTGTGTTCCATTTAGAAAAAAAATCATCAGTTTTCTAGTGAACATAAAGATTGGACTTTGGAACAATGGGGAATGTGGTTATGTGGCCTGAGGAGTCCAGAGTGACCCTATTTCGATTGTTTTTTCAGGGGAAGGGAAGCGCATGAAGCAGTGTACCCATCCATCATGCATAGTGATGTACAAGTCTTTGGAGGCTGTGTTGATCTAAGGTTGCTTCGGGTGGTCAGGTCTAGGCTAAGCAATGTTATGTGGCAATAAAACAAAGAGAGCGGATGACCTAAATGACCAGGGTGTCAAATCCATGGCTTTTCTCCCATGATGGCATGGCCATATTGCAGGACTGGATTGTGAAAAGGTGGTTCTGGGAGCATGAGGAATCATTTTCATACATGAACTGGGCATAACACTGCTTGCTGTAATGAAAATACTGCCATTTTTAAGACTGACATTTGGCCATGTAATAAGCTACAGTATAACAGGCCAGCATCTTAAATCTTTCAAACACAGTTCAGGACACAAGCTTCAGAATGTTCAAAGTCGCAATCTGAATGCATTTTCTTAATGCAAAACATCTCCTTTAAAATGTTATTTAAGGTTTAATCTTTTTGGGGGCAAATGTAACTAAGTAAACAATTGTGTGTTTGCTCATGGAAAATTGCCTCTTTCTGCAAAGATCAATTTACTGACAAAAAATAGACTATATAACAAACACTAGAGGATAGCTTAAAAACAAAAGCAATCCTTATATAATTTAATAAAAAAAATAGGTCAGTCAATCCCATGCTGTATTTAGTCTTATCTCCAGTACCCATTTTGAAAGGTTCATTACATTTTTCATTACCAAACTCCTGTTCCATAGAAAAGTTCTATTAAAGTTAGCAAATTTCAGAAATTCAGTGACTTCATCTCCGCAATACATTTAGGACTCAATTCTGCCCAGTTGTTAAATATAAATTCACTTAACTTATTACTTAAAAAGGTAATAGAAATTACAGGTTCAGAAATATAAGCACTGACAAAACTTCTAAAATTGGTAAAAATGAGAAAAGGAGCCATATAAATGAACCAATTCATATTAGTTAAACAAACATTTTTAGTATAATTAATGATTAAGTCCCGAATGAAAAAAATAATTAATGCAATTAGCCTCTTCTTATAATGTCTAACAAAGTATGCGATCAGGTCTCCTCGTCCACATAGAACACGATAGCATTTTAAATTTTCAGCTTTAGTCATCTCTTCAATTCAGACTTTTTTTTTTTTTTTTACCTCCCCCCCTTGATCATTCTTCTGCACGTCTCCATCTGTACGTCCAACCCTCTCTTCATACTGCACATTTCCATGTACTCGTGAAGGTGCCGATTCATGTCACTCTTGGCTGTAGCCAACTCCATCTGAAAAAAAGATATACAGTATAAAGTATAAGAGAGTAAGTAAAAGAGAACAAGCAGCCAGTTGGCTGAATCGATTTATCTGATTCATAAATCATAAGGTGACAACAGGAAGATAAACGCAGTACCAACGATTATTCTTGGCACCAGACTTGCATTAATATCTGGCAGATGACAAAAAACATCCCATTGAAAGTAAAAACTAAGCTTAAAGAATATTATGAAAGGAAACATGACAATAATCACAAATGAAAATACAGACTCAATATTAACCTCGATCTGGCCGATTGTTGCCTGGTACTCCTCTTCTCTGTTCTTGAAGAGTGTCTCTGTCTCATCAATGAGACTTCCTAAACTGCAATCCTGACAAAAATGATAAAAGGACACAATAATGGGCGTAAGGGTTTTTAGACTGTACGTTTTCCCAGAGATTAGGCTGAAAATTATGAACAGCCTGGCACCTTAGAGGGAAACGCAAACTCACAGCTTCCTGGCTGCTTCCTCCACAGTCTGCACCGTTGGTTGTGGTGCTGATGAACGGCACGTTGTAGTTGGTGAAGTCCTCCCACAACAGCAACGTTTCTTCATTTTCTTCCCAAGTCAAACTGTCACAATCATCGTCAATTTCAAAAGTCTCCCGCCTGGCAACAAATGAGTTATCTGAGCAATGTCTGCCGCGTGAGGAAAAAGTGAAAAGACAGAAGGAAAAAAGAGCAGATAGTAAAGGAATGACAGTTGAGATGACAGAATGACAGAAGAAAGACAGAAGATAAGATCTAGACTTGTATAATTTATGAATCCAGCAATGTGGAGGAAATATTTTTTGTTTTAGTTTTTCATTTCACCACTAGATGGAGACTGAGGATATTAGCTGTTCTTGTAAACAACAACTCACAGCTGGTTGAGCACGCGCTTCATCTCATCTGTAATGTTGAGCGGTCCGGCTGCTTCCTCTTCTGATGTGCTTGGATCTGCATCCATCTCTGAGCTTTCCTCATCTGACAAAGTCTTTTTCTCTTTTTTCCTGCAGACCACTGGCCCCTGACATCCCACACATTCAGAAAAGACCATCATCAAGCAGAAAAATAGCATTCATGTGTGTAATTTGCAAATCAAAACCACTTGTAACATAAAGGCTGTGCAACCTTATAGTCCTAAAGAGCTGGTTAAATCATAATATAATACACATGATGATTTTATTAACTTTTTAAATCCAGATAGAATTTGTATGTATGCATGAAAAAAAGTTTGGACACACAATTAGTACAGACCAAAAGTTTGGACACACCTTCTCATTCAAAGAGTTTTCTTTATTGTGTTCTTTATTGTGTTCTTTAGCCCAAAGTCTCTTCTGCTTGTTGCCTGTCCTTAGCAGTGGTTTCCTAGCAGATATTCTACCATGAAGGCCTGATTCACACAGTCTCCTCTTAACAGTTGTTCTAGAGACGTGTCTGCTGCTAGAACTCTGTGTGGCATTGACCTGCTCTCTGATCTGAGCTGCTGTTAACCTGCGATTTCTGAGGCTGGTGACTCGGATGAACTTATCCTCCGCAGCAGAGGTGACTCTTGGTCTTCCTTTCCTGGGGCGGTCCGCATGTGAGCCAGTTTCTTTGTAGCGCTTGATGGTTTTTGTGACTGCACTTGGGGACACTTTCAAAGTTTTCCCGAATTTTTCGGACTGACTGACCTTCATTTCTTAAAGTAATGATGGCCACTCGTTTTTCTTTACTTAGCTGCTTTTTTCTTGCCATAATACAAATTCAACCTTTTTGAATGAGAAGGTGTGTGCAAACTTTTGGTCTGTACTGTGTGTATATATATACACACACACATATACATACACATACATACACACACATACATACACACACATACATACACACACATACATACACACACATACATACACACACATACATACACACACATACACACACACACACACATACACATACACACACACACACACACACATACACACATACACACATACACACATACACACATACACACATACACACATACACACATACACACATACACACACACACACACACACACACACACACATACACACACACACATACACACACACACATACACAGTATAAAGTTATTTTCTCCATTCTAAAATAATACTGAATATTTCAAAAGCAATAAAACATGGAATTAT
Source organism: Clarias macrocephalus (assembly GCA_011419295.1). NCBI lineage: Eukaryota > Metazoa > Chordata > Actinopteri > Siluriformes > Clariidae > Clarias > Clarias macrocephalus. Next base: position 26,831 of record JAAGKR010006803.1, read on the forward strand.
GTAATTAAGTAACCACAATAATTACGAATGTCGGCTGTTCTGGAACAGTTCCAAGAACAGTAATGTCAAGTGCATTTGCAAAACCCATCAAGCACCATGATGAAACTTGCTATCATGAAGACCATCCCAGTAAAGCAAGACCAAAACTTAAACTAGCCTCAAAAATCACCAATTAACAGAACCTCAGATTAGAGCCGTTATGAACGTTTTACAGAACTTGAGTAGCAGACACATCTCAATAACTGGTCAAAGGAGATTATTGCATATTTTAGATTCATTCAGTATTGTTTTACAAAATAAAAAGAAATAAAAATCAAGAAAGACGATGGAATTAGGTGGTGTGTCCACACTTTTGACGGATAGTGTATGTGCAGAGCTGGCTCAAGGCATAAGCAAACTAAGCCCTGCTTAGGGCCCCTGTGGCCACCAGGTGGCCACCAAGAGTGATAGCCATTTTTATTTTGTGATACATTATGTCAATGGACAATGGTAATTATACAAAAACGCAGTATTAAATGAAAACAACAACAACAAAGCAATATTAAACAAACAAACAAACAAAAAACCCCCGCAATATTATGTCAATGGGCTGCAGGATGCAAGTACAGTCTAACAGTGACGGTGATTATTGGAGCTGTTTGAAGAGGCAGCAGCACTGCAGCAAAACCATCATAAATGTCACAAAAAAGTACATATACTTCGGGTGCAAAGAAAAAAAAAGCGAGGAAGAGAAAAAACAGCAAGATAAAGGTATGTTAATAGGAAAATTCATGTAAACTAAGCTATGTTGAGAGCTAACACTAGCTGGTTAGTTAAGCAACAGCCTAGCCTATCTTCTTGTAATAGGAATGTTCATGTTTGAATAAACATCCTTAAATAGACTTGGCATTATAACATAACAAATTACTAAGATAGTTTTAGATTAAAGTTTTTGTCTTCTGTGTAAAAATGACTTTTCGTGGTATACATTTTTGTAATAAAAATAAGCTTCTGTTTCATAAACTTACTGATAACAGCTTAACATTATTTACATTAGCCTACCTTTGTGCTCTTTGCTATTATATTGCATGATCATTATGCCTCAATTAGCTAGTTACAGTTTAAGGAGTTGTTGTTTTAGATGTACAGATGGCTTGCTGCTGTTTAATTATTTATGTTATTAAAATAGCATTCTGTTCCATCAAATATACTCTTATGAAACTTCCCTAGGAGCACTGTTGAAATATTTTGGAGGTGGTGCACAACCAACTGTTAGATTTATACTTTGCGAATAATCAAGCATTGCCAATAGTCAATCGTATTGGTGGCACAGAGGAGCCCCCCGAATACAATTCTGCTTAGGGCCGCATAAAGGCTTGGGCTGGCACTGTGCATGTGTGTAAATAGTTAAAATGAAATAATAAATACCGAATAAATACCAAAAAAGCATATGCAGCTTTGTTTAAAAACAGCTTAGGAGTGTTCTGTGTTATTGGTCTTCCCGGATCACCTTATTAAAAATGAAACGGAAAAATACAAATTTAACTATTCTTTTACCAGAAATAGCCACATGGCTCAGTGGAGTAGTCGTATATCTAACTGGAACAGGCCATAAGGACTGAGGGTTGTGGAATTTCGCCCGGATTATTTAGATTATTTAAAAAAACTTTACTCTCAGTGTGCAGAGCAGTAAAATTTATTACCACTGAGACCTATGCACCTTGATTTAAAACAGAAAAAACCCAAACTATCCCTTTAATGTTTCTGGGTACCACTCTATTTTGATAACAGATTCTTTCCCAAATATTTAAACATGTATAAAATTAAAATAAACCCATCCCCAAATAAAAGTTTTTTTTCCTTCCATTTTTAAGTCCAGAATATTACTGTCAAATGTTATAACCTACTCAGATCGGAACAGAGCTAAAAAAGGTTAATCAAGCCCTAAAAACTATAGCTTTAAATGTGTCAAAAGTAGCTATGGGAACTAGAATATTACCTAAAATGTTTTTCATTTACTAAAGACGTTCTTTTTACTAATTTTCTGAAGTTACCAATAAAAGTTACCCTCAGCCTATTGACATTAACCTAGTAGAGATGGAGATGATTATTGGGAGCTTTACAAGGATACACCATCACCCACCTCCTCCTCACCCTGACCTCTGTACATAGACACATCCACAGGGTCAGGTCAGCTCTCGTACTGTACTGGTATTCTGACACACCAACAATCTATAAATGACCTGGCACAAAACCTAGGTTCAAGAGCTGCATAAATCTGTCTAAACTGATCTCAACACTTTCTGTAAGCTGTAGAGTGTTAAGCTTTGGTCAGCTCAGTAACTGTAATGTGATACCCTTATGTGCAAAGGTCCTGCATCAGCAGTCCAGCAGGTCTGTGCTTCGTCACTTTGTGTGTGTGTGTGTGTGTGTGTGTGTGTGTGTGTGTGTGTGTGTGTGTGTGTGTGTGTGTGTGTGTGTGTGTGTGTGTGTGTGTGTGTGTGTGTGCGTGTGTGGTAGTGCAGGAGTGTGTGTAAATGTGAGTTTGGTATGATTTGATGAATATTAAATGAAATAACAGACAATATGACATTTTAAATGTGAGCCAGTTCACCACCTAGCTAGCAAGCTAGGGATCAAAATGAAGCTAAAGCTAAATCAATGTACTGTAGACAACTTGAACAAACTATGTCTGAGTAAATGTATAATCATGCGTGTGTGGGGGACGCACCGCTGTGGCCCTGGACGGGCTGAAAATTATGTCTTCAGAGTTTCTCTGTTGTGCTACATCACATAATTTTGCTGTGATGTCGATTCTCCTGCAGATGTCCATGTCCACTTTCATGGCTTTCTCCTGGATTTTAGTGTCCAGCTCTGACATTTGCTGCAAAAAAAAACAAAACAAAACGCATTATGTTAAAGCATCTTTATGTGTTTATTATTATTCCTGTGCCGTTTCTATAGCAAAAGTAGTTTTTACAGGTCTGGGTTCCTAACCCGGCGCCCTTCCATTGTTATCCAGCCTTTGGGACTAGCAACGGCGGACTGATTTTCTATGGGGCATAGGGTTAATGGCCTTGACCAAGGGCCCAACAGTAGAAACCCAGAGGTGGCAGGACTTAAACCTGGACTCTCCGATCAGCAACCCAAAGCCTCAACCATGTGAACCCCCCACTGCCACTGTACACGTTTGACATCTCATTAACTAGTGTCAGGGGTTAGCTCAGTGGTTATCGTCCCAGGTTCAAATCTCATGATCACCAGCAAGGCCCTTAACCCTCAACTGCTCAGACGTATAAAGAGATAAAAATTTAAGTTGCTCTGGATGAGGGCAATTGCCTAAATGTCAATGTAAACTAAAACGGTACTACACTTTCCTTCTAAATTGTATTTTTCATGTCAACATCGGGTGACGGACACTCCCCACCCTGTTGATATGTCTGTCGTTTCTGTGGCAGGTATTTAAGGGATCGGGTTGCCAGCTTGATGCCCGATTGTCATTCACCCCCACTAAGGGCAATTTGATAATGCCAATTAGTCTGACCTGCATGTCTTTGGACTATGGGAGGAAACCAGAGTACCCGGATGAAGTCCACCAAGCACAGGGAGAACGAGCACACAGAGGCAGGAATCGAACCCCGACCCTGGAGGCACAAGGTGACAGTGCTAATCACTAAGCCACTAGACTGTGTTGCCACTTTAAATTGTATTAGTTCTGTATAATTTAGTTATTTGGTTCAAGGGCATTGTGTGGGACAAACAGAGGAAAGAAAATTTAGAAGACCAGTTTAGTTACAGATATTTTGCAAATGATTACATGGTTAACGAAAACGCTTACTTCACAACAATTCACTTCATGTTAGAATCAAATCATTAAAATTATGAGTTGAGGGAAAAAAGACATAATGTACACAATGTTCCTCATACTAAAATACCAAATAGAATGCTTTATTGCTGACAATTCTTTAGATATGCCTTGTACAAACTGGACACTAATAAAGGGTAAATCACTTGGGAATCTGTTGCTATAGGAAAATTATTAATTACCCTGCTATACTGTAGTACCCCATGGTATTACTGTACATAGCTCTTTGTATGGGCAGCAAATTCAACTCTAGAATAAACTTAAATAATGACCGAATGAGTTGAAAATTGTGTACATTAATAGATGGTGAGACTGTTCTGTTCAACCATCCTGAAAAAAACTAGCATGTTTAAGGATCAAACTAAACAAATTTTCTTTAGAAGTTGAAATTACATTTCTACCCTTAAATCATTAATTGCACCAGTATATTTCAACAATAAGCCAAAATATTTCTGGCCATATTGTGATTAGTGTTTGCTTCCTTCCTGTCAAATCCTCAACACGGATCAGTTGTAGTGATTGCCACACCAGGCGAGTTAGTCTTGGACAACAGACACTGCATGTTAAATTCTTCCTTACTTTCAGATCAGGGAACCTTCTCTTGCTTTCTGCAGCTCTGAAATGAACAGCAGCATGCCGGCCACCCTTCACAATGAATATCAGCGAGAACTTATTAGACAAGCCTTTATAATCATGAAGTTATTTTTCAACAAGTGCAAATATAAAAACAATAAAAAAAAAACATTAATCACTTTGTGTGTGCAAGTCTCTATATGCGTGCATAAGCCAAAATATTACATAAAAGCACACATTTTTAAATTTTGGAAAGAAATTAGAAATTTAATTTGATTATAAAATGTAATTTGTCCCTAATAAAAGAGCCAAAGGTGATGAAGAAAAACTACATGAGGAAGAAACCTTGAGATGCTACACATTGTGTATAATCCATCAGTACACACAAGTGGCTTTCAAGTGAAACCAGGAATTTTGATTGTACAGAAAAACAGAACACAGTTAAAGGTGATTTCTACATTTCCTATATAATCCACAGCTACACTAATGCACTTATACCAGCATTTCAATAGTGCTTGGATACAAACAAAGTAAGAGGGTTTTCTCAGTATGCCGGAGCCATGAATGGACTGCCTGCTTCCCATCATCGTCACTGCTGAAACGCTGACCTTTCGGGAACTCCTTTAAAGGCCCTTTTCCTTGAATGGGGAAAAATGGCCAGGTTTGATCACCAAAGGCGATCTGCTTTTGCAAGACCACTGTACCACTTTCACATTACATGGTCTTGGCTGGATGTTATTGGCACATCCCCTGTACAGTCCTGACCTTGCTCCAATCCATGTTTATTTCCATGAGCATTAAAGGAGTTCCTGGGAGGCCAGTGTTCGGATGTGATGGAGGCAGTCCAATCATGGCACCGGCATACTGAGAAAATTTTATATCTTGCAAATTTTTTAAAAACTTAGTTAATTATTTTTTCTTATTCTGCAAAATTAAAAGAAATTGAAATACACATCTTTCTGTGAAATCTGTAGCTTTTTAGCTGATTAAAATATGACCAAAATCTTAAATACATACTGTATATAAATCTTATTATATACATGATGCATCTCAATTATTGAAACACCAATGACTTCTTATGAATAAAACTAAAGCAGTTTCACTGCAGACATGTTAAAGCCACTACCTCATTTTCTTGGCTTTCCGATGAGTCATTGTGACTAAACTAAACAACACGAGACAAATCCAGACGGAGATCCAGACGACACCTCAATAAACTGTTTATTCATTCCTCGATAATCAGGTCGGTGATGATGCATTACAGCTGGCTTGCAGTTAATAAGGCTTGATATCATGTCTATGTGATGTGCAGCAGAACTGATCAGACCTTACAGAGTCACTGCTGGTACACTGTGTTAAGCTGGGTTCTCACGCTAAAGTACAAATAAGGTCGACTCTATCATCGCTATCACAAGACGGGATCGCACTGTATTATGACTACTGAGGTCTGGTTTGATGAATTCACATGGTTTATTGCTTTGCTCCTGTATTAAAAAAATATATGAAAAATGGCAAAGTGTGTGTGGTCTATGTGACGGCAAGGGTACTTTAAGCAAAAATACAAAAAGGTTTGAGCCTTGCCATTTTCTTTGACTGAATTGTAAATGACTGAGAATTGCATAATCTTAGGTCTGATGAAAAGAACAAACACAGTCATTACGGAGTCATGGCCGTAATTCGGCATGATTTACAGGTGGTACACTGATTTTCAAAACTTTCTTTAAACTTCTTGATGAAACTTTTGAAAATTATTTTTTGTCAGTTGATTGGAATTTTATATTGTGCCGAGTATACAATTTAAAATAAAATTTATGTACCTTCGTCGAAACAGGAGTAGTTGATATACTACTTAAAGTCATTGTTGTTTGCACGATAATTTATAAGGTTACATTAACTTATTAAAATTCTTTTTAAACATATCCCAGCTTGTTTGGAGGAGGTGGGGTTGAGGGACTTAGTGGCAGCCTTAACGGTTGAGTCACCCCTGCCCTGCCCATGTTCTTCTTGTTTTTATCTTTCACACCAAACATCAGGTGTACTTACTGCAAGATGACTCTGTTGTGGTGTTGTCTCTCAAACAAGCCTAGATGTGTTTTGCATGAGTTAACCAATAAGAATTTAAAATCAGGGGAGTGGCCAATGCAAAAAAGTGAACATTTAACTCGATTTAACTTAAACATACTAGTGCACAGTAATAACTAGAGATGGGGGGGAAAAAAAGAGAAGAAAAAAAAAGTTTTAAATCAAGATTCTTTTGTGTAGCGATTCCATATCTGACACCAAAATCTTTCATTTAAATTTTATTTAAGTTTATAATAGAGATGAACCAATTAATCGTACAGTGATCAAAATTGGCTGGTTTTCAATTTGATTGGCAGTGACCAGTGATAAACAGTCTGTACAGAGAGCAGAAGCTTCCGAGTGTCGCAGCGGAAATGCATTTTTAAAATGTTACATTAGCAAAAATCATGCGCATTAAAATCCTCGGATCTGCCCTTTTCTCCAAAATCTGAGCAAATTAGTCCTAAACCCACTCACTACACACACTACTACAGACACAAGTCTCAAAATACAGAGTGTGCTAATTAGTTGAATTCCTACGTACTCACTGTCAAGTTGAGTTTTGAGACTTGGGGAGGCATTTGAGGCAATAAAATGTCGCATTATACATTTTCATCCCATGTGAGTGAATGTCCATAGGAGTGAATTATTTGTCAAGTTTGCTTAGAAACTATAATTATGGCAGATGATACATGCTGCTCAGTAAAAATTTGGCTTTTTTGTTTCGTGTCATTTATTAAGTTAAATAAAACGCCTGTACTGAAGTTAGTTTGTATTGTTTAAACAATATAAAACTAACACTTGGTTTGTAAGTAAGAAATCTAATGTTATAAGGAACATAAGGATTTAATTAATCATTAAACTTCTTTTAAAGGCTTAATATTGTAACAACATTGTGAAAACATATAATGTCGAATCGGGATTTTGATAAAACTGATATTTTAATCGAAATGGGATCTAGGTATCGTGATTATATGGGGAGGTGACTGGTGATTCCTGTTTCTAGTAATAACAATATAAGAATACAACACATGAAACTGGTTAAATACTACAATACAACATGTTATGTTGCGTTATGTTTACTTGTTTGTTTGGGCTAGAATATGTAATAAAAGTAGATATATTAGCTAAATAAAATAATAAATTCTTCCATGTAAATGAATGGTAATCTAAAAAAATCTATAATAAAATTAGCTCCTAAACCTGCCAAAAAAGGACCTCTGTAAAGAAAAGATGCTGGCAGACTATCATTAATCCAGAAGATCACTATGCAGTTTTGGCTTCAGCATGAGACTTTATCAGGACTGTTATGTAATTACTGCATTTGACCAATCAGTGTTCTGCACTATTTTAAGCTCTGTCTACATGGTCCGGGGGAAGAAAAGGGAACCAAACTGAGCACTTAGATTACATACGGCCTCAATTAATGGTGGAAACAAATGATCAGGGTTAATTTATTGAGCTGTACTACGCTGTCTAGAGCAAAGACACAAAGTACTGCATATAGAAGTCTATGACAGCTCACTTACATCACTCATGAGGCTTTTGAAGACCACCAGTTCGCCTTTTAACCTCTCCACTTTATTCCTCAGATCTTCCTGAATGGCCTCAGACTCCTGCGCGCTCTGTGAAACACACAACACCACACACACCTGTTATACGACACACTTTTCAGGGTAACACTTGTTACTGAGGAAATGAACAAACATATTTAATTGTTTTAAAATGCTTTTTAAATGCTTTGTGCAAAAAACAAACAAAAAAAAAAAAAACTCTAGAACACATGAGCTCCATGGATTGCCTGATACTTGACACTGATCTGATTTTGACATCCGAGGGCTTTGTGGGCTTCTGATGCCAAATTATGCAGCACATCAGCAGCATTATGTGCTTTTAGGTGTGGTCTGAGGTCAAACATAAAACAATGTGTCGTGTCAAGATCATATTTTGGAAAAATATGTAAAATTCAAACTAGAGTTTCATAGGAGTACTGGCCCCTACTACATTTTCATTTTTCATAATTATTTACAGAAGAAGCACAAGATGGCTTATATTTGATTTATACAGTAAATGTATATTTAGTCTAATAATTGATGAATGTTTAAAAAACTGTAATGTAAATATTCATTTTGTTAAAAAATGACAAATACCCACAAAATAAATGCCTAAAAAACATTTTATAAACAAAGTGTTCACATAGTGTAGGACTATAATTTGAAGGATGATGGCTGATCACATGATTTCTACCCCCTGTGCATAAAATTGACCAAATTCACTTTCCGCAATAGCAAAATTTGAAACAAAAAATGTAAATCTACATATCGTACTTATTTTTTTGTCTTTACAGGGCCGAAAAGGATTTTTTAAAAAATGTAAATGCAAAAAGCTTAGCGCGCCAAGAAATCAAACCGATCAACCAAATACATCTTTAAGAACCTCAGATTTTACAACACTTTTTCAGTCAGTCATTCATTTATCTTCAGTTAGAACCATGCCCTTTATCAGTACCCACTGCATCACATGACACAATGAAAGTGAAAGTTTCTTGGAGTTGAGATTAACTTCCAGCTCGTATTTAAAAATTTGTACTAAAAAAGTACTAAATGCATCTTGGAGGCTGCACAACATGTCTATGTCTGCTTTTAACATACTTTTCCCAATTTAGAGCTGGACCCCTGTCTAATCAGAGTGTTTATTTTACAACAGGCACAGAGGACAAAATGAAGGTTAATGTGTGAGACTACATGGCCTAGAACAAAATGCTAAAGGTTATATGGACGGTGAGGCTCTCATGGGAATGGTCTGTTCCATGTTTTTTTCTTTTTTTTTTTTGCTGAGCTCAGACGTCATCTAGTACAAACAGATACGCAGTCATCTATCGATTTCCAGTCGGGTCAGGGATGCAGAGATTGGTTCTTAATGTGTGCAGGATTTATTTAAGATGTTGGAGAAATCCTGCACACACTCGACAGATGTCTTGCGTAAAGCTTTTAAGTAAGGACATTTTGTTAACATAATTACAAATTTTGTATGGTTTGTACTTTTTTTGTTGTTGTGGTTTTGCTAATCGCCTTGATTCACACTCTGTATCGCTATTGTTTTTGCAGTTTTTTGAAATAATGCAGTCTCAGTTAGACTGTATAGTAGTGGTGGTAGAGACAAAAACATGAAGTATCCACATGAACCAGAGTATAAAAAATATGGCTAGGCACTGAGGCTAATGCTAACACTAGTTCATTGTTTTGTTTGTCGTGTTTGTTAAACAGGAAAGGAAAAAAAAAAACGCACAAACGGCTTTGCAAGATAAAGGAACCAACTCAAACAAGGACTATACATAGGAATAGACAGACTAATAAGCTAAACAAGGTGCAGGTGATTACGAGAGCATGGCTGGGCTGCAGTGTACTCTGGGTAATGCAGTCCAGAGGTGTATGCAAACCTTAGACATTTGTAGTGTCTGAAGGTTGCCTTTTTGTTCACACTTGAACTACAAGGTTAACGTCACTAATTGGTATCACACAATTTAGAAAATAACCCAAAACACTTCTTCTTGGTAAATGAAATTGCATATCACACTTTCTATTCCTATGTAATGTTTCATGTCATAGTTCAGTCACAGTACCTTCTTATACATGTTATAGAACACAAGTGGTGTCCAAGTCAGAGAACTTGATTTATTTTGGAAATGAAAGCATCAAACTGACATTTACAAAAAGACTTGAAGCACAGTACAGTATGGTGGTGAGTAAAATGCAGTAAATAGTTTGAATGGTGCAAACGTTTTAAAGAAGCTTTAAAAGTGAGCTCACCACTTGCATCGTCTCCAACATTGTTTCCAACTGTTCTCGTCTAGACAGCTCCTCCTGCCACCTGCAACGCACAACACGCCTATAATTAGTGCATGTACAATTAATGACAAACAGATGTGTTTTTTCTTAACTCATTGTTACCATAAACAATAATAAAAAAAACTATTTGGTGGTATTTTTTTTTCTAATAATAATAATACTTTCACAGTTTGTCCATATATTATTTACACTACCATGAGGAAGTTTCCTAACTACAAGGAGAGTGGGGTTTTACTAATAATAAATGAGATAAAAATACAAGATAAGTCTTTCAACATCTGGATATCTCTATTGCTATTTGGTGAACAGAACATGAGGGTTAAACATTGACTTGTCTTAAAATCTGGCAGGTATAAATGGCTCAGGCGGTAAAGTCCAGGCGTCTGTAGTCTGTTTCTCAGGCCACAGTGTAATTTAATCCCGATGCAGCAGAATAGACCAGGAATCAGCAGCCTGAGGGCAGAGGGTTCGTCCCAAGAACAGATTCTGCATTAATATATAAAAAGCTGATGAACTGATTTGAACATAATCCGATCATTCAGAAACTTCGAATGCTAATGGAGCAATGCATTTAGTCTCAAATGCACAGGGATTAAGTGCAAACTTGGACCCTGTCACGTTCAGCTTGATGTTGGACCTTCACTCTAAGGCCTCGTTCAGACTGCAGGCAATCTGACCTTTAGGACTGACTGTCCACGTTGTTATTTGTAACACCCTGTTTCTCTACTTCCCTCCTAGCTTTGCCTGTACTGATGCATCCTATTAAAGTGCTGTCAGACATTTCACACCATCAAGGGATTACTGTTCTTCATTTCCATACTGCGGTTAAACCAGACAATATTTCTGAAAATTAGCCACTTGGAAAATTCACAGGAAGAATGTTGAAACTTGTGGATAGTAAAGTTGCTATGCTGTAGGAGGTCGCAGGCAGTTTATTTTCCTGCTTTTGGCGCTATTACTGCTAAGTATGTAAAACATAAGGGCATGGCCCTTAATTTTTTATGTGGATAATTTAACCATGTTTTCAGGAAGCTGCCTTAGCGCTTTTCAATTATGGATGCATGGCCCAAACTACATGACCCTTTGGACTTCTGTCCTTGTTTTGCGTTGGGTTTTGAGTGGCATAATAGACAGTGTGAAATTGGATTTGAGCAGATAGTCCATCCAGACAAACACATTCTTCTAATCTCATTTGAATCTGTATGCAATTCGAATTTTTCAAATTTGCAAAAATCTGTTTCAATCAGGTTCCTATTGTTCAGGCTACATGAAAAAACAAACAAACAAACAAACAAACAAACAAACAATCTGAATGTTAACTGATTCCAATCTGGATAGGCCAGAAATCAGATCTGAACAAAGCTTACAGTAAGTAGGTTCTTCATCTGTTTTTTATATGGGTTCAATAGATCATTATCTTCCTAAAAGGTTTCTTCATTTAACCTTTTCTGATCAAAAAACATTGAGACCCTGGGGTAGGATGAGGGTTAGGGATAAAGTCCATATGCAATAGCATTCAAGGTTCACAACAGTTCTACTGAGTCTAAACAAACTCCACAGTAGCCGAGTTGACCAGATAAAGATAGAGAAGAGCAAAGACGAAGAACAGCAATATGTTTTTAGTTTTTTTTGGCAGATGACCACAAATCTTTATGAATTTCAGCATCTTCTAAATGAATAAACTGCAACCATTTATTCTCAAGCAAGGGATGGAAGACAAATAAACCATCTGACAAACCATGATTACTGCAGAAAGTTGGTACTATAGAGGACAATAGCCGTTCGCCTCTAACCGGGACCGTGATGACATTTCTCATGCATGAATGCCTAAAACTTATTGACATTTACTTCAAGCGAAGAGATGAGATTCTTAGCCGCAGTAAAACATTTGAATGGTGCAAATGTTTTAAAGAAGGCCATATGTCTGTGAATGACGAGCCCAGCTGGAACCCACTGCAGCTGTTACTGTCAACATTCAGCAAATGGAACACCCGATCCCTAAAAATCAATAGTTACTGTAACTTGTCACCAACTTGTGGAAGAGACGCACATGTCTGTGTGAACTGTACACACAACCGTTCACCAACACCACTTGCTCATTACAATAAGTTGGCAGGGAGTTATTGCCACATCCTTTATACTATCTTGACCTTGCTTCAAGTAATTGCCCCATGATTGGGGGATTAAAAGGATTTCCTGGGGGGCCAGTGTTTCAGTCGTGAAGCAGGCAGTCTGATCATGGCTCTGGCGAACTAAGAAAACTTTCTACCTTAATCAAATGCTTGGATGGTATCCAAGCGTTCTCATTATGTTTTCTGTTGATGTACATTTTTGTAATCGTCTAGCATTTCATTAGACAATTATCAGATTAATAGAGCAAAAAAAAAAAATGCCTTCGCAATAATAATAATAATAAACTATAACAATAGATCAACATGTACAAAAACTTTGCAACTCTGATTGGCAGAAGTGTCTGCTCACCACCTAAGCAGCATACTCAACTATTAAAATCATCTGTATTAGAAGGGTGAGCCCAGGTTGCTATGGCAACCCCCATGGGAAACGCCAAAATAGCTCATCAGGTTCACCATCACATGCTTTTCTTTTGGTGAGCGATAATCAGGGCTCCATCTTTTAACAGGCCCTGTCTGTTTCCATGGGGCACAAAAAGCAAATGGTAAACACGATCCAAAAAACAAAACCACCAGAGGATAGCATCTGCACCAGCTGCATACTGATAAGGCATCCTACTTTTTTTACGCTGAGGACTGAACTGAGTGACTGGACCACAACACACAAACAAACCTCTAACCACAAGGGATCTACAGGACTGAAACTGAAGCCTGTGCTCTCAGTTTTGCCAGTCACGTGTATTAAAAAAAAAAAAAAAAAGGTAAGTTAAAAGAGTAAAAGCTACATAGTTATGCTGCTTTGTTTTAATAAGTGTTACACATGATCCATAAATAGATCATAAAACTTTTTGCTCCGGTCAAGGGGTTGCCACAGTGGGCCATCTGATCCACACACACAGCTTGGCACAGGTTTTATGACAGATGACCTTCCTGATGCAACCCTCCCATTTTTCAACCCTTTATGCATCCATGAATAGATCATAAATAAACAAACAATAAATAAATAATACTCTCATTATTCACTAAAGAATCAGACTAGTTAAAACTGATAAATAAAAGGAAAATAACATTTTTATTTATACAATTTTATATTTATGTAACTTATATGTTCAAAAATATGTAGGTACCAAACATGTAAGCAAAAATTAGGCTTTACTGAAAAGATCAGCATAAATGGGCAAAAGTTTATACATCTCATACATTTGAAAATGTATTAAAATTAAAATGTACCTTTATTTTATATTATTCAATATTAAAAGAAAATGAACATCAATACACACAAGACACAATTCCGAATACTCAAATACCACAACAGTTTCATGTTTCATACCATGTTTCCATTGTTATGATATTTTGTTTTTTCGTATAACATTCCTGAATTTGATTTCTCCAATAACCTTTAAGGAGACACGATTCTGACAATCAATCTAATCTTCACCAATTCCAATAATCCTTAGATCCTCATACTCAGCCAATAGTATTTCCTAACAAATATACTGGTGAGGCTTTA
>JAAGKR010006804.1:0-33446 GCA_011419295.1 Clarias macrocephalus
CTGTGTATCTGTCAGGCTCGGGGGGGGGGAGGAGGCGTGGCCTGTGTATCTGTCAGGCTCGGGGGGGGGAGGAGGCGTGGCCTGTGTATCTGTCAGGCTCGGGGGAGGGAGGAGGCGTGGCCTGTGAATCTCAGTCTCAGGGAAGGAGGGGTGGCCTGTGAATCTGTCAGTCTCAGGGGAGGAGGCGTGGTCTGTGTATCTGTCAGGCTCGGGGGGGAGGCGTGGCCTGTGCATACATTCAGTCAGTGAAGGAGGTGTGGCCTGTGTATCTCAGTGTCAGTGAAGGAGGCGTGACCTGTGCATCTGTCAGGCTTGGGGAAGGAGGCGTGGCCTGTGCATCTATCAGGCTTGGGGAAGGAGGCGTGGCCTTGGAATCTGTCAGTCTCAGTGAAGGGGTGTGGCCTGTGCATCTGTCAGGCTCAGGGAAGGAGGCGTGGCCTCTGCATCTATCAGTCAGTGAAGGAGGCATGGTCTGTGTACCTGTCATTCTCGAGGGTGGAGGGCGTGGCCTATGTATTTGTCAGGTTCACTAAAAAGAGGTGTGGTCTTACATGTTCTTTCCTTTCCTAATATAGTGTATCTAATGATGATTAGTAATTTAATTGACATATAGTGCTAACATACGCGCCATGCTGTACTTTATATTGAAGCCTTTAACGTGTGTGTAATACAGTGTGTGAATATAACCATGTAAATATTCGCACCGTATCTCGCGACGCTGCACGGATTACATTACACTCATTGCACTCCTAATCATATAAACTGCCTTAAGTGCATCTTTTCTACATTTTGTCGTTGATTACACACACCCCTACTGTGCACACACACTGACTCTTACAGTCTTCTATAAAGAGCGCTTGTTGCACGCGGTTTTATTTTCCTCCTGAAAGCTCGTCTACAGAAAGCTAATCTCCAGACCTCCAGCTGTTTCAGGCAGACGTTCCTGCACTCATCCGTTTTCGTTTGTTTGTGTGGCACCAAATCGGCGAATCTGATTTGCACAAACTGGGTCAGTGCTGCGGAGAACTGAATGTGTGTGTGTGTGTGGGTGGGTTGGTGGGTGGGTGGATGTGGTGATTTAGTTAAAGTGGTTTTCAGCAACACCAGCATTTAATGTTTAATGTTCAGCTGGAGAAAGGAAAAAGCCCTGAATGTGCTACAAACACACACACGCAAACACACACTATTCCCAGGGCTTTATCGTCTTCGCAGTGTGAATGTAATCTGTCACCCACCATGCAGTCCACACACATGCACACACACGTCTGTATAAACCACACACTGCTGCCTGAAAGTGCTTTTGTGTCTCACAGCAGTCTGCATCTCATGTGTGTCTTAGAAATTTATAGGACGAACTCTTCCGGACCTGCATCTCCACACTGTTGTAAATTCTCACAGGAAGTGTAATTAGATCACAGGCGAAGCAGAAACCCTGCGTTTTTCACTCTACACACCTGACTCCAGTGCTCGACTATACTATGTATAAGAAACAAAACGCCACAGGATGTGGAATTATTGACGATCAGTTTGGTCTGATGCTGTTCTGACAGGAAGAGAAACCGATTTCTATGCGTTTTGTTTATTTATTGATTTATTTTTTCCTCGACTATTGGCTGACGTGGCTCAAGATGTGGATGGAAAAATATAATCCTTCCAAACAGAGGAAGCTGTGATACATGTCAAACAACTCAGAATTATATATATTTTTTCTTTTTTCTCCAACGAGTTGCAAAGTAAAAACAAAAAACAAACAAAAAAAAAACATTAAATGTTTTCTTCCACAGTCCAAAGACATGTAGGCAGAGGTTGGCTCTACCTCAGACCTCAGACTCGACCTTAGGATTGGTCAGCCAGGTTTGATTTCTGGTTCTTTTCAGTAACCTGTGTTTGTGTGTGTTTGCTGTTACAGCTGTGGTGGAGAACATGGCTGAGTTCAGACCGGGTCTGTGCACAGAAGCCGCTCAGCAGGGACTCATGCAGTGGCTCCTCAAGAGGATTAAAGTAAGAGAGCAGGATAAGACTTAAGACTTAAACTCAGTGCTTATACTCTCAGTGATCTGTGTGTGTGTGTTTTCTGATCCATATTGTGTCATTAGCTACATTTACAAGAACAGTGTTTCATTCCTGATCAGAGATTCCAGCTTAAGTGTTTACATGGGCGCTGATCTGATAAGGTGTGAGTTTACATGCTCAAAACAGAATGGATCATTTTTAGGCATGCATTTAAAAAAAGAAAAAAAAAGTGGTTCTTCCTGCTGTGGAGAATGTGATCTGCCGGAAATATAACAGAAGAAGAAAAAGATGATGTTGGACCAGGCTTCCCATCTTTCCTGATAAACCTTGCCTTATAACCTGCGTTATGATTTGTTACAAGAATTCTGTCGTATCTTTGGTTGATTAGACGCCTTACTGCGTGTGAAATGCCGAGCCAATCAGATCGAGAAACTTGTCACATCACCCAAACGCGCACAGAAATAATATGTTTATTCCAACTGGACAGAAACGATCAGATCATGTGTTTGCATGACGAATATTTACCTGCTGGACAGATTATCAAAATTGTACACCATCACTCCCATTCCTGTGGAAGAAATGCTCCATTTGGATCAGACTACTCTGTTTTAGGTGTCGATAAAACCCTCAGTGGTGTATAATAATAATTAAAGATGAGGTGGTTTAACAAAGTATATGCACGTGCACATAAACACCACCATTAAATAGTTCTTATATTTGAATCCATTTATAGTTAGTTCTGATGTTGTGGGACATCCATGAAGAAAGTTCCTTTTCTCACCGTTTATGTTATGTCGTTTCCTCTCTGGCGCTTCCTTTTCTTGTTGTAAAGTTAATCAAACTTAAGTAAAAGTCTGTAAAACTGTTCACTACAGGTAACTCTGCTGTCCTTGGCTAACGATGCGCCTTGTGAATACTGAAATCTTTTTCATTTTTATTCTTAATGAATAAAGTCATTAAAAGGTCAGACCTGAACATCTCAGCTTGATTTGGGTGCAGGCGCTTGTGTTATTGTAAGACGAAATAACAGAAATTGGAGTAATAATTGAAAATGTGCCTGGATCACGAGTATGCCTTTCATTATCACGCAGGCGAAGATGCCATTCGACGCTAATAAGCTGTACTGCAGCGAGATCCTGGCCATCCTCCTCCAGAACAACGACGGTGAGTTCAAAAAGCCTCGGCTCGTCATCTTTAAACTTAAACATTTGCATCGCCCGATGGGTGCCAATATTTTTTCACCTCAGTATAACTGCAGAAATGTTTTGCTTGTTTAATTTGAATTGCGCCTATTACACAGGATGACAGACAAATGTGCTTCTTAATTAAGGTTGAGCATCCTGGCTAGCTAAGCAAGCTAGCAAAACTTACATTTTTCCCTATGAGGGAATCAGCTAGCTAGCTTGGTAACTTATGTTAGAAATGTATAACATTCAGTGTCCTGTGTTAGCTAGCTAAATTTAATCTCGAAAATAACTAGCAACAGATTTCTAGTTAAATGTTGCTCGCTAGCCAAGATGATTAGCAAAGCCTTTTACCTAACAGGAGGAACTTAGTCGCTAACTAACAATATGTAAAGACAATTAGCAATACACAGGACTATACCTGATAAAGTTGGCTTGTTTAAAAAGCAAGCAAATGGTGAAGCAACAGAGCTAACATCATGTTGCTAGTGTCACACCATTGTCAGCTTGCTAAATAAAATTTTAGAAATTACTTTGTTTAATAAGATTAGAGAGACGGAAAAAGAAACCACGATAGCATATTTAGCTAGCAAGCAGCACATGGCTGTACATTCCTTCTATTCCTTTTTTTCTATTAGATTTTTTTGCTTAAAAAAAAGTATTAAAAAATTTAGCTGTGGTTTGCTAAATAAATGTAATCGAGGAAATGACTTCTGGAAAGTTTGACTTGTAGCAAAGCAACAAGAAGAGCTAGTTCACTATCAAGTCATACAGAAGTTTATAACCATAACCATTTTAACCTTGTAAATTTTAGCAGGGTTAGCTTATATAACCCCTGAAACAACTTTGGCATTTTACGAAAAAACAAAATCTTCTCTCTTTAATGTGATGATAAGATTTAGATTTATCATAACACTGAGGTACAGTGGAACCTCGGATTGCGAGTAACGTTGTTTACGAGTGTTCCGCAAACCGAGCAAAGATTTGAAATAATTTTTTATTCGGAAACCGAGCAATTTACGAGCGCCGAGTATCATGCTTCACACATGCGACTCTTATTTTGACACCAAGCGTCACTCTCTTACTTAGGGGCTGATGGATAACCTTTTATTGTGTGTGCGCGCGCGTGTGTGTGCCTTTATTTGTAGTTATATTACTGCTGTTGTAGTTATTATACAATAACATCTAGGTGTAATTTTTTTATATCCATGTCTTATCCATGACTTTTCTCTCACCCGTTTATCGAGAGGCTGTTAGAGGGCAAGGAGGCGTGGCCTCCGCACCTGTTAGCGGGCAAGGAGGCGTGGCCTCTGCGCCTCTTAGAGGCCCCTGGTAAGACTGAAAGTCTTAGCTAGTGACCTGAGGTATGGTCTCGCCTTGTTTTAGTGTAAGAGGAGTGACCGTTGTCACTTGTTTCAGTCAAGTGGGCGTGGCTGCAAAGACACTGCTAGCGAAGAAGGCGTGGCCTTTGTATTGTAGGAGTGGCAATTTTACATTAGAAGCAACAATGTAATATTGTTTAAAACAAACGAACAATCAAAAATCTGGTCCTCAGTGTCCTCATATGTCTGTCTACGTGTCTCTCTCCATCTCTGTCTCTTTCTGTCTCTGTGTCTCAGGCACCAGAGAGCTTTTGGGTGAGCTGGACGGCATCGATGTGCTCCTGCAGCAGCTCTCGGTGAGTTATCTCTCCCGTGCATGTGTGTCTCTGTCTCTTTGTGTCTCAACCCCAGTAGATTCCGAGCAGTCTCTCTCTTCATGCGTTTCCTCTTCCTTTATTCGCCGTCTGTTTTGCACAAAGCTCCTGCACTGCTCCATATATCCGGGCAAATCTCAGTAAAAACTGCAGGACCCCTGGCAGCTATAAACTGTTGCTTTATTCAACACAAAAACAAGGCAAAAAGAAAATAAAGACATCGAATCATTCTGCAGAAGAACTGCAGCTTTGACTTGTGCCTTCCTCCGCAAAGCACACACACACACACACACACACACACACACACACACACACACGACCCTCTGTGGTTAATGAACGCTGTACTAAGGTGCAGTAAAGCCGTTGGTTTTTCATTTATTATATCATTATGTCGCTGTGTGTCAGGTGTTCAAAAGGCACAACCCGTCCACGCCCGAGGAGCAGGAGATGATGGAGAACCTGTTCGACGCGCTCTGTTCATGCCTCATGCTGCCGGCCAACCGCGACCGCTTCCTCAAGGGGGAGGGGCTCCAGCTGATGAACCTCATGCTCAGGTTTGTGATTGGCTGCTGATCTCTGTGCTCGTGTCATCATTTAGGCGTGTTATAGTTATGTCCTCTTAAATCTGTACGTATTATTTTTAACTGTAGAAATTCTCATAAAAGAAATCAAGGGCATGAGAGTGTTATGGCACTGAACATAAAACAGCGCGGTGTGAAATAAGTCATCCTGGCGGGTGACGAGAAAAGGGGAGTGAGGCCGTTTTGCTGCGGCGGGTCGTCCGTCTCGTCTGGATTTAGACGTTCATTGCAGTTGAGCTGGGACTCTAGCATCCTTCAAACAGCTTTCTGCTTCACATATCTCATCTCTCTCTTACACACACATACACACACACATTTTCCTCCTCTCCTCTCGCTCTCTCTCTCTCTCTCTTCTTCTCGCTTTCTTTTCTTTCCTGCGTCCTGACACCTGAACCGTCTTTGCCGTGAGCTCGATAAACAGCGCCGTTCATCATCTCCGGATGAGGAGAGTGGCAGCATGACGGACAGCTACATTTCCCAGAGTGCCACGTTACTCGTCAGAGAGCTCTCGTACATCGCTGTTTGTGCCGCTCGCTTGCCGGACTTTGAAATTATTGATCATGTTTGCTTTGTTATGATGCACAAAACTGTTTTTCATATTTGAAATGAATTGCTCATAAGGACAAAGTGCACGTAGTACATCATGTGGAAATATCTGACAAGGAGTCGACTACGTTTCTACTCCAGCGACAGTAATGATCATATAAAACCATAAAAGTCTAACATGGTTAAAGCCATTTTATGTTTGTAGTCGGGATGGGAATCACCAGGGTCGACCTGATACGATATTATCATGATACCTGGGTGTCGATTCGATTCGTATTGTGATCCTCTAAATATTACAGATTTGTAAATATCCCGATTTGATATTAGATCAGTTGTCCATGTTCGCTCTTACTATACAGGATGGTGTGCTGCCCACCAGTGTGCGAATAGCTTAAAGTGCACCACCTGCAGGATTATAGAGGAACAGCAACTTTTAACACCGCATATGAAAACATATCTGAATTTAAAAAATAGATTTTGGGGAGTCTATTTCGGTAAAATAGCATTACAGTAGCCTGGGTATGAAAAGATAGTATGATGGAGCACACGATGATGTTTGGAGCGAGTGTAATGTTTTTTTCAGGACTCGATGCATGAAGCGAGTCGAAGTGACATACTGGGTAAATAATGTGACATTGAGAAAACGGCTCTGTAATGCACTGAGTCCTGGTTCATGCTCTTTTGTTGTTGTGTGTGTGTGTGTGTGTGCGTGTGCGTGTGTGTGTAGAGAAAAGAAGTTGTCTCGGACTAGCGCCCTTAAGGTCCTGGACCACAGCATGATCGGCCCCGAGGGTGCTGATAACTGCCACAAGTTTGTAGACATCCTGGGGCTTCGCACCATTTTCCCGCTGTTCATGAAGACGCCGAAGAAGATGAGGAAGGCTGGAGTGTCAGACAAGGAGCATGAAGGTATCCCATAATAACCTCATTATCTCCCTTCCACTTATATCCACTTTCAGATACTTGGTTTCTGTGTCCATTAGTCCCAACGACCAAGATGTTGCTTTTGTGCAGGACTGTCTCGGAATGTGAAGAGAGGAGGAGGCGTGGCCTCTTACTTAACAGTTCCATTAGATGAAATTAGGAGGCGTGGCCTGTTGTTTAACAGCTCCATTAGAGGAGATGAGAAGGCGTGGCCTCTAACTTAACAGCTCCAATAGAGGAGATAAGGGGGCGTGGCCTCTTACTTAACAGCTCCATTAGAGGAGATGAGAAGGCGTGGCCTCTTACTTAACAGCTCCATTAGAGGAGATAAGGGGGCGTGGCCTCTTGCTTAACAGCTCCATTAGAGGAGATGAGGGGGCGTGTCCTCCTTTTTAACAGTTCGATTAGAGGAGATGAACTTTACCAAAAGCAGCTGCCTGTCACAAAGAGATTTCAAGGGAACATTAGATTTTTAAATGTATTATTAATAACAGCAAGAAGTTTTAGAAAACTTAGAAATAACTACACTGCATCATGTCCATGTTCCTTTCTTTTCCACAATTTTCCATCACTGTTGCATTGTGAGACGTCTTACACAACATGTTTATTTATTTATCCTGAGCAGCACATCATCCCAGTGTCATCAGCGCACTGGAAATATCCCTGTCCATCACATCCTACCTACTACACACTGCTTGTGCATGGGGATTAGTGTGTGTGTGGGTGTGTGTGTGTGTGTGTGTGTGTTTGTGTGTGTGTGTGTGCGCGCGCGTGCGTGCTAGCACTCTGCAAGAAATTGGGAAGAAGTGAGAAGGAGGCGGGGCTGCCAACTCGCTAATTAAATGGTGCCGATCCTTAACACTAAGTCACCGGAAAGCGCCGCTCTCGAGCACGCGTTTAATCCGATGGTGAAACTCGCACCCGGGCACAAGGAGGGATCACGAGCTGGAATTAACGTCAGCGAAAGCTCGTTAAGAAGAATCTGATCTCTAACGAAAGCCCTGACGTTGAATAGCTCCAGCGCCCAGATACACACTCGCCTTGAGGCGTAGATGTTGGCGTGACCGCAGGAAAGTGTGAGCACGTGTTACATCATGAGGAATAGTTCATCCTCACGCAGCCATGATGACTAAAACTGTCCAAGACGCTTATGAGGAATCGTGCGGCTTAAATTGTAATCGTGCGAGAGTTTCGGCTGTGTCCTAACGAGGTGCGCTATTTTCGGAAGTGAGACATGAAGCCTGGAGACGGGAGCGAGCGAGCGAGGGAGGAAGTGAGCGAGCAGGTGAAGCGGTGTTGATTGCGCTGTGTTTGTGGTCTGTTTTTATTTATTTATTTATTTCACTTATTTCATTTATTCCCCCCTCCCTTACTCCTTGAGTGATGTCCCACGTGGGGTGGAATTTTGGGAACTCAAGCTCTGACTGGAGCAGTTTTAGTCGCCTAATGATGCGTCTGTCGTAATACAGAAGCAAATGAACACCTCCACACGATCATTAAACCGGAACACGAGTCCCAGCGGGACGCTTATTTCCCTCCGCCTACGTTTAAAAACATCGAAGGTCTACAGCTAAGATGGTTAGATGGAACGTTCTGGAAAAATGTGAGACATTTAATACCTCCCCCTCCCGATCACATTTCCGAGCACGGCGTGCTCGATTCTGATTGGTCAAAAGGTTTTTCTGTAATGGTTCCTTACAGAAATGTGTTTGTACGCCATGGTTTCTATAGTAACGGCTCGTTTACTTGCACAGTAGCACTTCATACAAACTAAATTTACAAATCATAAAATGTTTAACATTTATGAAAGGACGCTAATGAAAGTCGTTGACGCTGTGTAACATTCAAAGTCAGACAGTTTCTCGATAATTGAACAAGAACAAAAACTAGCCTGATTTTAAAAAAATGTATATATTTTTAATGAATACAAAATTAATTATTGGCATAGTGATGTGGTACAAGACGATACAAGGACATTGCGATGCGAAAAATAGAAAAGTCATTAAAAAAAATTTTGTCTGGGGAGTGAAAAACACGCAAAAAAACAAAAATTATTTAATAATTTATGGCTTAAATGTCATTTAATTGATATTTGTTTTTTACAAAACTAGTGTTTTTTTTTTTTTTTAACACAACAATTTCTTCTTTAGAGTTTTATCAGAGATTGGTGCATTATCGCCACCTGGTGGAGTGTGGCACAATATTAGAAACCAGGAAAAGAAAGATATTAGCACTTTTTTGAATGTGATTTTAAACGAGGCAAGTTAGTTTTAGTTTAGAATTTTAGCGGTTTGTAAGACTTTTGAGAAATATAGCAGATTGCGACGAATTTGAACGGAATCGAAAATTGCGATTTAATTCACAATCTACGTCTGATTCACAGCTCTGTCCGAAGAGGCTAAAGGTTATAAACATTTAGAACAAACATTTGCCTGGAAGTAATCAGCGGCAGGAACTTTGTCGAATGTTTTCATCACTGGTACAAATAATAAAAGCAGCTGGTACATGATGCGGAATCTCGCACACGTCTGTAAGATCCTCCAGCGTTTTGCTGTCTGCCGCTTGCCTGCTCTTCCACGACGTCGCTTTTTCCTGGAGCCGACTGGACTCGGGGTGTGAAGAACATCTGCGCGTACGTGACAAGCGAAGCGTGCAGTCTAGCCACGGTGGAAAACGGCGTGTACTCGGTAAGAGGAGCGACCATAAGAGTGCGCCCTGAAACGAATGAACCAAGGAAAAGAAGTTGTAATAAGAGAGAGATTAGAAATAATACACCGTTCTGCTTAAGGAATATCGTTGGAGTTTTTCGTTACTTTAATTATATGCCGCGCGGACGTGAAAGTTTGAAACATTGCTGCCGTGTCATTAAAAAACAATCAGTTCGACAGTCCCTGAAGGTTTTATGTGTACATTCAGCTACGAGCGCGGATGATGTTAGAGGTTTTGTATCCTCTTTACACAACAGGCAGTAGGGATTAATCCGCAATTTACAGTTTAGTCACGGTCTTTCTATTTAGCTGATGCTTCATTACCTCATTGCTTGAACATAGAAAAATATAAGAAGGATAACAAATGCTATGAGATTAGCAGGGGAGAAAAAAAAATCTTGTAAAATGAAAGAAAGATGCCTGGATGTGTGATTTCACCCCGACACCCACGGCATTACGTTATCATTAGAGATTATCGTGGTAAATGGAGAAGGAAAATTGCTGCGGCTTTTTGAAATGGTTTCCTTCGGATTCTCGGTGAACTAGATTGGCGTTAGTGTCAATAATTGGCGTAAAAAAAATAAAATAAATAAAAGCTCGGTTAATCGTGTTTGTATCGCTTAATCAAGACCTGGACCGTTCTCTTCTTTTATTCGAGGGAGAAATGGACAGGCTGCGTGACGCTTGTGGTAATTGATTCTTTTCCTTTTAATTGAGGATCATCATCAGCATTCCCGTTATGTTAGCGAGAGCAAGCTGTGTGAAGCGATTACGGTTTATAAATCACGGAGTGAAGCGTAGCGAGGCGTTTCCTTAAACCCCCGTCGGTCCAGTAGACATCGACGCCTCAAATGAACTTTGACGTGTCTCTTCATCATCAGTCAGAAGAAATAAATTCTGAGCAATTTTGAGAAACTAAACCTAGTGGGATGTGATTTGCAGTGGAAACCGGAGTGGAACGGATTCGTTGGAGGACGTGAAGACGCGAAGGTTCTAATTGGTTTTAAGTGTAAGGTTTAATTACGTTTATTTGTCTGAGTTCGAATAAACCGACCCGATAGTCGAAAGGATCTGGTTAGTTTCTGCAATGTAGACAGTAAATGTCTCTAGACCTAAGCATAGAAAGAACCTGATTGGTTCTGTTTGTTTTTTTTCTTTTTCTTTTTTTTTTTTTCTTGAGCCAGGATGGATGAGATCTCTAATTCTGCAGGAATATGATCGTAATGTGTTAGAAAGATTATGTGATCTCTCAGCCTTGTTTATAGCACAGAGGATGACGGCTTGCGACCACGATAGACAGGCTCTGGTAGATTTTCAACACAAGAATTGAAAGAAATAAAAAGATGGTTCCACGGTTCCAGGATGGAAATGATCTGATTGCGACGCTCCCTCCACAGATCAGCACAGACCACTGACCTCACAACACTCATCATACCCGACACTGCACCATACACCCTTTGATCTTCTGGGTCTGCTCTACTGCTCCTACCTTCTCTCGGGGTACAAGGAAGGCATCACCCATTTAAAGTTTTTTTTTTTTTTTTTTTTTTCCTATTCTGGCACCTAGGTGACCTCAGGAACTTCTCCAAAATGTCTGAAAAGTTGGATTTAGTTTAGACTAGAGTGGAAAGTGTTCAGTGATTCACGATGCTTCTAGATAGAAGGAAGAATGAATCACTTCATTTCATGTTTTTTTTTTTTTCAATTCCCTTGGATGGAAAGGATCTGATGGCTTCCGCTAGCAAGTTGGGAAAGATCTGGTTGGTTCAAGTCTAAAGGTTGGAAGGAATTCATGTTCCTCCACAAAAAACTGACCAAGATCCATCACACTGACTTGATACCGATAAACATCTAGTCCAGTTATGTCCAGTCCTTGGAATCGATTGATTCAGATGATAGGATCTGATTGGTGTCTGGACTCTTGCCTGAACCTTGCCTGTGCAAGGATATACAGTGCAGGGTTGGTGTATGGAACCAGGACGGAATGGATATAATGGGTTTACTTCCCATTTCCAGTGACCACGATGGCACGTTTTTGTTGTCGGTTCTGAGCCCAGGATTGGAAATAGGGCAGTCGTGGGTGGCTCAATCGGTTAAGGCTGGGGGTAACTGGGTTGCTGATTGAGGGGGTCGGGAGTTCGAGTCCCAGCACCACCAAGTTGCCCTGCACTCTGAAACACAATGAGATATTAAAACGCGTATCGCAGATAGGAAGCTGGTATCAAAGTACAAGAGAGAAATAATTATTTATCATCACCACTGTGGAACCAGGATAGGTTGGAAAAACGCTTGGATCTGAACTTGAAGGTTTGATTGGTTTTTGGAAACCAGGATTGAAAAAAATCTCGATTCAAGATTCTAAATTTCATTCAAAAATGAAAAAGCTGGTTACTTGTTTTAGGAACCGGAATGGAAAGGTTCTGGTTGGTTTTGTGACCCAGTATTGGAACGTGTGCAACTTCATTTAATTCTACTTTTTTCTTTTTCTTTTTTTTTTTTTAAACTGGTTATAAACCCAGTGATGGAGAGGGTCGTGTTGCTTCCTGACAAGAAAAAAAAAAAAAAGTAGTCCAGTTATGGAGGTAGACAGTATCGTCCATCAGCAATCAGAATCGGTTTCATTTCCCCAGCAAGCCTTCACCACTTAGAGCGGTTTTGACCTTGCAGTTGCTCTCATCAGTCGAGAATTTGTAAGAAGCAGAAATGAGGATTAAAAATAACCAAAAGCCATATAAACGTGTGCCAGGAATACAAGGAAGAGGAGTGCTTAATACTAACACTGCACTCCTGCATAATCCTTTATCCCCATTAAGGTCATTTTAGTTTTTTTTTTTTTTTTTTTTTACACTTTAACTTACTCTCTCTGACATCGTTTCAGCTAATGGCCTCTCTTCCTGTTGCCACGGTGACCCGGAGCTCGAAGAGGATGTTCCTTTATTCCTCCTCATCCTTGCTCACGTCCTTGACGCTCTTTCTCTCTCCATAAGGTTTCTTTTTTTTAATTTTATTAGAGGTGGGAAAGCCATCTCTACCATCTCTTTTCTTTTCTCCATCTTTGTTTTGTAGTCTCGCGCACACACACACACACACACACACACACTCGTGCTTTACGTATGGGTTTTCTTGTGTTGTCCTAAACTCATGAATCCTATGCTGGTCCTGAGGAAATCAGATTGTTGAATGAACACTTGCTGCTCTCATCAGCCCTCTGCTTCCTCCTGAGATTAGGCCACGTAATCGCCGTGTTGAGGTTTTAAACGATGTGAGGACCCTCACTGAGCAGCGCGCTGTTCCTCGCTTGTTCACTCCGGAAACATTCAGCGTGAGAGCTTTCCACCGCTTTTTTCCCCCATTTTGCTTCCTGAATCAGTGTCGAGTCGATATTAACTTGATGCTAAGTTACATGCTGTACAGCCCTGGTCCTCGTTTTCGCCAATCTCGCGTGCTAATGGAGACCGATTGACGGCGCTTTGCTTCTTATCTCGATATCCCCTAGCGTTTAAAGTCTGGTCACCTTCTCCTGAACGCGCCGTGCTAATTGTTTAGTGCCTTAACGAATTACACCTGGTATCGATCTCGACGCGTTGTGCATTATCGACCCTTTTAATAAGAGCGCACTTGTGCTTAATGTGCGCTAAAGGAAACACGATTTAGCCTTCGCCCCCTTTCGAATTACTGTCGACAGATTAAAGTTGAGAGAGGGTGAAGTTTTGTGTTAATTCCGCGTTAACGTTCTGTTGTTGATGTTGATGTCGGAATCACGGAAACGATAGCTCTGATAGCGTTGTTCTTTTCCCCTCGTCTCGCACCAGAGCACGTGTGCTCCATCCTGGCGTCCATGTTGAGGAACCTGAAGGGGCAGCAGAGGAGCCGCCTGCTCAGCAAGTTCACCGAGAATGAGTGTGAGAAGGTACGTGGCTTTGATAACCCGTTCTCTCGACTAAGTTTCAAGCGAAGTTAAATACGTCTTTAATTCAGAGGTCTAGGGATTTAATGGAATGGAGCTTCTTAATTGGTGCATAAATAATGTAATAAAACGGTTCCATGTGTGGTGTTACTTTGATTCTAATGCCTGTGTGTTAGAGGATTTATGGTAGGTGTGCTACTCCAGCATGTACGGTAAATCTCAAGTGAAAACTTAGGGTTTAACTCGAACAACACAACCTGAACAGTTTAAGATGTTAAAAGGACTGCGTTAGTAGAGATATAATACAATGGCGCTGTGTGTGTGTGTGTGTGTGTGTGTGTGTGTGTGTGTGTGTGTGTGTGAAATGTCCTTTTTTTTTGTCCCTCTTTTCTGAAGGTGGACAGACTGATGGAGCTGCATTTTAAATACCTGGAGGCTGTTCAGCTCGCAGACAGGAGGATTGATGGAGAGAAGCACGTAAGCACACACACACACACACACACGCACGCGGCTCTCACCCTTTCGCCTGACCTTGCCGAGCTCTTATCTGCGCCGATGTGTCTGATCAGCGTGATGAGAGCCGTGTGATTCAGAGACGATGGTGTTGGATCGTTACCATCACGTTCCCTTTTTCCTCCTGCGTTTCCCCACATCACACAGCTCTCTCTTATACACACACACACACACACACACGCACATATATATCATGGTCACCATGCCCTTTTCATATTGATGATGAAATTCCTGAAAAACAGACACAACAATCTGTCGTGTGTGTGTGAGAGAGAATGAAAATAAACAGAGCAGGGAAATAAACACAGTATCATATGAACTGAATGACTTTACAGTGTACATGCAGTACAGCTCATACACTGCTAGACTGGGACTGCGTCATCACCTCTGTGAGAGGGGCGCGGGGTCAAAGGGGCACTGTGTCAGAAAGGAGCAAGGTCAGACGTGCAAGGGGTCTTAGAGTGGCACATGGTCAGACGGGCACGATATATACGAGGTACAAAGTCATCCTGGTATGAGGTGATGGGGGCAAGGTCGGAGGGACATGGGTTAAGAGGGGTACAGGGTCGGAGGGACATGGGTTAAGAGGGGTACAGGGTCGGAGGGACATGGGTTAAGAGGGGTACAGGGTCGGAGGGACATGGGTTAAGAGGGGTACAGGGTCGGAGGGACATTGGTTAAGAGGGGTACAGGGCATCTTTTTTTCTTTCTGTCTTTCTCGGTTTCATTCTCCCGTTTCTTCCTTCCATCCTTTCATCCATCCATCACTGCATCTTCATTTATTCCTTTAGTTTCTTTTACATGCCTCCATTTATCAGTCATTTTTAATTCCTTCCTTCCATTCATCTCTCTCCTCATCCCTTCATCTTCCATCCTCTCTGCCTGTCTCTCTCTCTCTCTCTCTCTCTCTCTCTCTCTCTCTCTTTCTCTCTCTTTGTCTGTCTGTAGTAATGTGAACAGAATTCCTCACTGAGGTTAGAACAGAGTGGATGTACAGGTGATGTAATGCACAGGAGTGTTACTCAGCTCTCGGTGATCAGACTGGTTTATTGCTCCACACACACACACACACACACGCACACACACACACACACGCACACACACACACACGCACACACACACACACACACACACACTCTCTCCCCTGCATTACAGCAGCCTGCACCACAGATGAGACTGCATGGCATCTTCACCTTTTCCTCTCGTCTTTAATGTTATTTTGGACAGCGTGCGTCTGCAGGGAAAGTGCTGATGGATTCTTTTCAGGCTCGGAGAGAGAGACGGAGAGAGAGAGAGAGAGACGGAGAGAGAGAGAGACGCCACACTGTTACATTTCCTAACCGTGGTGATAAACACCCTTTTCCCTCCACAGCGAGACTGAAGCTCACTCCCGGTTTCCCCTCGGGCCTCTCTCACTGTCCTTTCCTTTATCTTTCAGTAATGAGTGTGAAGACTCTGTGTGTGTGTGTGTGTGTGTGTGTGTGTGTGTGTGTGTGTGTGTGTGTGTGTGTGTGTGTGTGTGTGTGTGTGTGTGTGTGTGCCTTCCCCAGGGGTTGCTACTCATAAACGTCATGTGACTATTTTGGTCCCAGCAGCCCATTAAAAGCTCGAGTGAAGGCGTTTTTTTTTTTTTTTTATTTCTTTTTTTATTATTTTCAGTTCCACTCGTCTCCCGAGGAGGAAGCGATGAGGTTTTTTTTTTTTTTTTTTTTTTT
Organism: Clarias macrocephalus; assembly: GCA_011419295.1. Taxonomy (NCBI): domain Eukaryota; kingdom Metazoa; phylum Chordata; class Actinopteri; order Siluriformes; family Clariidae; genus Clarias; species Clarias macrocephalus. The sequence goes on from JAAGKR010006804.1 coordinate 15,788, forward strand.
CTTTGTGTGCGTCTCCTCCTGTCCGTCCATCTCTGCGTCCTGCACAAATCACGGGGTCACACGAACGCACCCGTTTCCCATCAGCTCTCATTTTAACGTCTCGTCCTGCGCTCGTCATCTCATCACAGCCGAGGTGCTCCGTGCTCTCTGAGGACGAGTTCAGTCTGTGTCCCGACGAGTCCACATGCAGCCCTCCTTCAGAACCAGTCAGAACTGGAGCGAGAGGAAAGGAGTCAGGAGACTCGTCTAAGCTCATCGTCTCTTCTGTCCATCTGTTCTAATTCATCACATCCTTTTCTTTTCGTTACATCTTTTTATTTATGGTTTCTGTATTTACTAATGTTATTATTTCTTTATCATTTTATCCATCCTTTCTTTTCTTTTTTCTTTTTCTTTCCTCCCTCCTTCCCAGCCATCTGTTCTTCATCCATCAGTTTATCCCATTTAATTCCTTCCTTATGTCCCTCCGTCTTTAAAATGTCTTTCCTACTTTCTTTCTTTTGCATTCATCCATTCTTTCCACCAAGTCCTTCCTTTTTTTCTTCCTTAAATCCATCCTTTTTTCCTCTTTTCCTTTCTTTTATTTTTTCTTACCTCCATCACTCCCTCTCAATTTCTTTCCTCCTTAATTTTATATACACTTCCTATTTCTTTCTTTCTTCCATCTCGTCCCTTTCAAACACCTGTCTGTCCTTCTTTCTTCCATCATTTTTATTTCCTTTCCAATTTTCCCTTTCTTTTCTTTCTTTTTCGTTTTTTCCTCTTCCCTTCATTCCATCTATGTGTTCATCCATCAATTTCTTTCTTTCTTTCATTTGTCCATCTTTTTCATTATCATTTTTTCTTTGTTTCCTTCCTTCATTATTTTCTTTCTTACATCGACCCATCTGTCCTAATTCCCCCCTGTCCTCTTCTTCCTTTTTTTTTCTTCTCCCATCCATCCTTCCATCCATTCTAATCCTTAACGTCCTTCCGTTTCTTTCTTGTCTCCACCCATCATTTCTCTCCCTCATCCTTCCATAGTTCTGTTGTTCCTGATTATAGTGTAGGTGATGATAGTGAGTATACACGCATGTTCTCAGTCAGTCTGCACCAGAGCGAGGGCTTGAAGAAAGCGCGAGTTTAGACTTGAGCTTAGTCAAGATCCGAGTCCAGTTCCTGTTTTCAGAGCCGCGAGAATCCTGTGCGCTCGTGCGGCGTCGGTCTGAAGGAGGCGCCACAGCTGGAGATTGCGCGTGCTGTAATTGCAGCGATTGACATCCGCCTCCCTCCTGGGAACACCAACCCTTCCAGGCGGAAACGGTGTGTGTGTGATTGAGGGAAAGCTGCTGAAGCATGGCATCACAAACAAGGTGCACGCATGCTGGCGAACACAGAGCGATGACGCTCGGCGCAGCGGGAGAGACAGCAGAGTGTTTGAGTCGGTCTGCTCTGCTGCGCTAAACACTCCGAGTGTATTGTGTAATGAAAACACAGCGGACTGTGTGACTCCGCGCCTTCAAACTCGCTCGAGACAGAATTTTTATTTATTTATTTAGTTTTTTTTTTTTTTTCCGCGTGTCCTTCTAATCCTGAGCTACAAGTTCTGAAAGCAACAAACACCGTGCCGGAGACGCAACACGACAAACTGGCAGATATTCACAGTTTCATACGACAGAAGTGTGTGTGTGTGTGTGTGTGTGTGTGTGTGTGTGTGTGTGTGTGTGTGTGTGTGATACAGAATAAACATGTTGATGCAAAGTAATATTGAAGATCAGTTTGGGGGGGTGATTGCAAAGAGAAAGCTATTCCTGGACATATACACTGATAAACAGTGAACGCAGAAGTACTCGCGATATCCATAATTTGTCATTTTCATGAGCGTCAGTGTCGGGTGATGATTTATTTATTTTTATTTATTTTTCCTCTCCTCCTAAACTGCGGCGTATCCTGAAGATATCAACACTCTAACTTATTTATCTCCCAGTGACCTTTTGAGCGCTGCGTTTTTGATCACCTCAAGCGTCCAGTCTACATGTGAATGAGCTGTTGCTATGGAAACCATAAGGCACACGAGAACGAGTGGGCGCGTCATAACATGAACCCCGTTCGGGTCCCGACGCCAGAGAGTCCCGAACCGCCGGAGACGGGCTGCACTGTAACCTGCCGCCGGCGCGATTTTCAAATCAGCGGGAGAGCGACGCCGCTCGAGCCGCGGCTCCACGTCCGAGCTCGCGCTTCGCTTCAGCCTCGAAAAACCTTCTAATGGTGATGAATTTGAGTTTAGCGAGTATTGACAGTGCTCAGGTATTGACGCGTGGACTAAGTGCTGAAGATTGATGAGCGCTGGCGCAGGACTGCGTATGACTGATGGAGTCTCTTCGTACCATTAAGTCCCAATCTGACTGATTTACACGCTGATCAGGAGCGACTCTGCTGAATGTTAAGTCGTGTGTGTGTGTGTGTGTGTGTGTGTATGCAGGACATGGTGCGGCGGGGCGAGATCCTGGATGAGGGCATGGAAGACGAGTTTTACCTGCGACGTTTAGACGCCGGGCTTTTCGTCCTCCAGCTGATCTGTTACATCATGGTGGAGATCAGCAGTGCAGGAATTCCACAGGTGTGTGCAAAACAGAAAAATCAGCCCTTTCAGTGATGTATATATGTGTATATTTTATACAAATAAACGTTCACATTGTTTTTTTTTTTTTTTTTTTTTTGTCTCTGTACTCGGGTACACTTGGGTATTTGCACTCTCCGATACAGCAGGTGGCAGTATGCACCTGTTTGGGTATAAACAAAGACGAGAATGGATCGAGGAAGTTAACCTTCGTTCTACTAATATTATTAATGCACTATATCGGCACTATAAGGATTCCCTCCGCCCATCCAAATCATGGTTACAAAATCAAGCACCTAGGCATGCAGGCCGCTTCTACAAACGTTTGTGCAAGACTGGGTCGCTCTCGGTGAATTCCAGCGTGGTACCGTGATAGGACGCCACCTGTGCAATAAGTCCAGTCGTGACATTTCCTCGCTACTAACTATGGTGGTAAGTCGAAGCGATTGGGAACGACAGCGACAGCAGTCCAGAGCTGGGTCAGAGGATGCCGAGACACACAGGTCTGGGTGCACAGAGGCCGATAACTTTTTCCGCAGAGTCAATGGCTACAGACCCCCAAACTTCATGTGGCCTTCAGATTAGCACAAGAACAATGTTGAGAGAGCTTCATGGAGAATGGGTTTCCATCCGAGCCTTACATCACCAAGTGTAATGCAAAGCATCGGATACGGTGGTGTAAAGCTAGCCCACATTGGACCCGTGGAGACGTGTTTTCTGGAGGGACGCATCACGCTCCTCTGTCTGGCAATCCGATGGATGAGTCTGGGTTAGCGGTCGCCAGGAGAACGGTACACTGTCTGACTGTACCAAGTGTAAAGCTTGATGGTGTGGGGTTGTTTGCGTTTGGCCCCTTAGTTCCAGTGAAAGGAATTTTTAATGATGCAGCATACCGAGACATTTTGGACAATTTCATTTGGGGACGACCCCTACCTGTTCCACCATGGCCGCGCACCAGTGCACAAAGCAAGGTCCGTCCTGACCTCAACCCGGCGGGACACCTCTGGGATGAATTAGACACCTCTAATGAATTAGGGATGAATTAGAGCGGAGACGGACCCTCTGGTCCAACATCAGTGTCTGACCTCACAAACACGCTTCTGGAAGAACGTTCAACGGTCCTTGTGGAAAGCCTTCACAGAAAAGTTGTAGCTGCAAAGGGGCGGGGCCAACATCGTCATATTAAACCCTATGGATTATGAATTCGACGTCACTCAAGTTCAAATGCATGTGAAGGCAGGAGAGCGAATACTTTTGGCGATATCATGTATTTCTGAAAAAAATAAATTTTAAGATGAGCTCGGTACCTGTCCTCCTTATAATCCTGTGCTTGTCTCCTTGTTATTGTCACAGCTGCAGCAGAGAGTACATCAGATCCTGAACCTGAGGGGTGGATCGGTTAAGATGGTGCGACACGTCATGAGAGGTGAGCTAGAACGTAGTCTGAAGAACCTTCACCAATTTTCATCTGTTCCCGTGTCAGTACTTGTTGCTTGTTTGTATTCTCCTCGTTCACGTCGGAGCCGCACAGCTGGCCAGGCTTCAGCGCGAATCATCGCGAATCATCAGCCAGACTAAACACAATAGCCGGAGTGCCATTTGGAGTAATTAGGCCCCCTATTTGAGCGCATGTCCTCAAAAGCCCTGCTCTTTTTTTTTTTTTTTATACAAATTTTTTTCCCTCGCACTCAGTCAGGCCGGTCATAAATGATTAATGAGGCCACAGAAATCACATCTGTACGTTTGACTCCAAAATGGCAGCCAGCGAAATGTCCCCGCGTTCACTCGCTCGTCCGCGCCGCTCACATCGAGCGAGAGTTTAAAGGTGGCACAAATCCGGCTTTGTGAATGTGAGCTGTCTTATTAGCATAAACGCCGAACACCTTTGAAGAGAGCTGCATGACAGGGTCCAATTCATTAAAAACTACCCGACTGGCACTTTATTTTAGGCAAAGACCATCTATTTTCATATCCAGTTAAATACGCATTAAATGAAACGACGATTTCTGCTCATCTGTTCTGTGTTCATTTATACAAGTCAAAAATTATCCGCAATCTCGCTGTAAAATTTCTTTTTCATTCACTTTTACAAAAGGCAAATTCATACATTTTCCACATAATCAACTTGCTTTTCAATACACTTCATCCGTCTGTCAACAAGCTTTCGTATTCCCTCATTCAGAAAATGATTTATTCTGAGCTGTGAGCCACGAATACACCGCTGTCGACACTTCTTCATCAGAAGTGAATCTTCGTCCTCGTAGTTCTTGGCTTCCAGGGGACCAAACAGGTGATGAAGCGAGATCAGGACTAAAACCAGGACGCTCCAACACCTCGACAGTGAGGACACAGTGAGATCACGACGCCCTCGTATATCAGTCCTCTGTGTTTAATCCGAAGTTTAGGATTCAGCCCTTCGATAAGCGTCTCACTGTAATGGGCACTGTTGATTGATCGGGTAATGTTCCAATACTTCTGGCCCGCGAGAATCAGTTGATTCTCGTCACCAGTACTGTTTCTCTTTAAGAAACTTTCACCTTCCTTGGGTTTTCCAAAGTATTTTCCAATAGTCCATATACAAACAAAACTGTTTATGCTTCTCCGTGAGTTGTTTCGGTACCACACTCGGACCACAGAAACATAAAATCGCTGCACGCTGCTCTTCTTTCCTGCAAATCACAAGTGGATCGGCCATTTCTGTTCACACTGCAGTTACAAATGTTCTGGTGTAACATGTTCACACCTGCACGGCAGTGACTGGGGAGGCAGAAGGCTCGAACAGAAAGATAGTGCAGATAATTTCTGACTCATCCTCGTATGTACAGTAAGCCTGACCTGAGATTTTGTGTTTCCAGATGAGTACCTGAAAACTCATTAAGTGTGTCAAATTAACATTTAAAAATTTTGTTCCGGTAATACTGGTGGTAAACTTTTTACAATGCTTGAAATTCAAGATAAAATTATGATTTTGAAATTTACTAATACAGGCTCATACTGTATTGAAAGCTTGTCAGCCCATTCTGGACCGTATTCTGGTCTTAACCAGGTATAGACCACAGGCAGGGTTTTGCCTGGTTTGGACTGTCTGCTGGTCCGAGCTCATTTTGGACTGTGTGTCTTTTACCCTTTTTTGAACCAGTTCCTGAGTTCAACTTGGAGCTGGCCAATCAGCTCTAAACGCCTGCTACTATCTATGTACTCACTTTACTCCGCCCCGTCCAGACTATGACGCAGCAACTTGAGCAGCTTGTACCGTCGATTGGACACATTTCGGCTTTAGTAAAGATAACACCAAACAAGAAGAAGCCTGATGTCAACACATTAAACGTAAAAACTGTTTCATCAACCGAACGCAATACCCCACCAATCTGTTTCAACGCCTACAGCACAATATGAACAGCGCTTGGCTCAGAAAAGTAAATAGACTGACATGCATCCAGTAATAAGTGCCTCCACGTAGCAGCTGTCGATAATAATATACAAATCCTACATGTGAAAAGGATTCAGGAAGATGGACAGAGCACATGGTGAAGGATGCAACATCCCAGCATATTAACAATACAAACTTGTCTGTGAACTATGAAGGCAAAAAACAAAGAAAAACCAAAATAATCATACCTTGATCATATTCAAGACAAAATGTTCAATTAACCGTGAGATCGATTTGAGGTCACAACACTATTCCAGCCCATTTTGGACTGTAGGTCCAGGCTCATATTGGACTTTAAATCCTGGGTCAGCCTGTCCTCTGCCGTATTCTCATCCCAGCTCATTTTGGACCACAGGTCTTTGACCGTATATACCAGGAGTAGGCAAGTTCGGTCCTAGAGAGCCGCAAGCACACCTGAACAAGCTAACCAAGGTCTTCAGGATTACTAAGGCTAAAGGCTAAATTTTCAAGGTTGTCGCTGAAATCAGTAGCACTACGGCTTTCTAGGACTGAACTTGCCTACCCCTGGTATAGAGTGTTCAGTCCATTTTGAGCGGTATTATGGTCCCAACCCATTTTCAGCCATTTCTTCTTGGTTCTGGATTTGTCGGTTGGTCTCCAGACAGTTTCAGAACACAAGCTCGTCTCAGCTTGTTCTCATCCTTTGGCTGGTGTGGTCTTTACAATATCAGGCTACTGGCTGGGTGTCCAGTTTTGGTCATTTGACCAGTAAAATCAACTGGGAGTAATGACTGTCGGCTGTAAATATTGGATTGTATAGTAACTTCCATTATTACCACTTCAAGCAGTGGTGGCTCAATCGGTTAAGGCTCTGGGTTACTGGCCAGAATGTCAGGGGTTCAAGCCCCAGCACCACCATGCTGCCACTGTTGAGCCCTTGAGTAAGGCCCGTAACCCCATCTGCTCCAGCGGTGCTGTATAATGGCCGACCCTGCACTCTGACACCAGCTCCCAAACTGGGATATGCGAAAAATACACTTCACTGTGATGTAAGGTTCGTGACACATACGTGAATCTAAATCTAAATATCTAACATCTCTTTAGAGTGTGCCTTTGGTCATATCTGGTTAATGCGTCATCAAAAGCCAACAAACCAGATACCAATGAAAATCTCAAATTCCAACATTTCATTTTGGCATCAGCGGTTGGAGCTGCAACGTTAAAAACATGCCCTTTGCAAATGCCTTTATTTTTTTCTGGTACATTCCAGATTTACCATCATTATGTAAGGTGCAGTTTTCATAAAACTGTCAAGACCGTTTAATAAGCACCTTTCAATAATAGCAAAGGCATCTCTTTCTTCCTCCCTTCCTTTCGGAGAGCAGCTTGTGTGTGGGAGGCTCGCTGTGAAATCACTGCCACCTCTGTGATAAATTGAAATTTTCTGCTGTGGGTTTGTAGCAGCTGTGGCCTTGAGCAGGCCTGTGGAGAGAAAGCACTGCCAGGACCACACAGCACATAGGTACCATAGAGAAGCAGCACTGCTGGCACGCTGCCCGAGCTGTCGATTTTAAGAGTAGCAGTGGGGCGCACTATAGTCAACGGTATAATTCAACCAAAAGTGCTAACAGTGAAAGGAAGTCATTAACAGGCAATTAGCTTTTACGCTGAATTGGTCAGTCTAAAAAGAAACAGGGTCGTAGTGGATTTCCGTGCTTGTATGTATTTATTTGGCGGACGTTTTAACCCGATGTGACGCGGTGGAATGCAATCCAAGGACATCGGCAAGTAATTGACAGTTAAGAACCTTGCTACTGTAACGGTCCACTGATTTCTGGTCGGTCCTTCAATTTGAACTTTCCGATCACTTGCACGAAAAAAAAAACAACATAATAGCTTTGGGTAAACTTTTAGAAGCAACATACCAAGGAGAAACGGATTGTGGTTTTCCCATTTCCGATAAAGCTCTTTTTGATTTCATATTAAATTCTTGATGCTTCCTGGAGTTTGTTTTACTAGTTCATGATTAACACACCTGTCTTTTTTATTTTATTTAATTTTTTTATATACAGTACTTCTACTGGAATTTGTCCCAGAGTGAAAAGTGAAATCCCTCATTTTCCCTTATGTACTGGATACGCCCTCAAGGGTTCTCCAGTTGTCCCTCTAGGAGAACCCTTTAAGGCTCTGTGTAGAAGTCTTTTTTCCCCAGCAGTTAGGCTTTCCAACTACAACTCGAAACGTATTATAAGCTAATTCCCCTTATTTATTCAATGAACGCCTACACAACTCTTTAAATAAACTATTTTTCCCTCAAAGAAGAGGGAGGTACTTCTGAGTTTGGTCTTTATGGCCTGTCAGATGGTTGATCTGTAGATGGAGACATGTGTTATGTGTTAGAGTTGGCAAATTAAATATATCGAGACCCCCACTGTTTGATTAGGTAAACACAGGGAGGGATAAGGGATTTTTGTCATTTGATGTCCTTTAGGTTTGGTTTGATGGTTCCACTTGATGGGGGCATTTGACTGGGCTAAAGGAGCATTTGTCCCTTCTGTAACAAGATTATATTTGATAATTCCATAAGTTTCTAGTGAACAGTTCCATATTAAGGTTCCATGCCATCATTTCCCTCAACACTTCCATACCAATGTTCTATTCACTAGTTTTCCTATCAAGGTTCCTTTTAACAATTTAGATTGTAGTTTTCGTTTTGAGTCGTCCATACCAAGGTTCTGTTTGATAAAGATTAATCTCATGATTCTGTTGAACTTTTTCCTGTTAAAGTTCTTGTACACTACATTGTACCATACACTTCAGTTCAGCTGTGTCTCGCCAAATGTAAATTGAGCTGTTGCATTAGCTTTAATATTCCATTATCCATTCAGTTGTCCCAAAATTAAAAACTTGTCCATCTTAAAGTTTTGTTTGACTTTTCCATTCCACGGGTCTATTTGGCTGTTTCATATCAAAGTTCCATCTGACTGTTCGATACCATCGACTTTCCCATTTGACTTTTCTGTGCCAAAGTTCCGTGTCACTGTGCGATACCACATTTCAACTCAGCTGCGTCATGCCAAATGTACATTGCGCTGTTCCATGTAGATGATCCATTCAGTAGTTCCACATCAAAATTCTAATCGTCCGTTCCACTGGACTGTTCCATACAATAATTCTAATCAGCTGTTTCGTAGTAGTTCAATTCAGTGGCTCTTTAATACATTTCCTTGTGACTGTTCCTTTCCACAGCTATATTTGGCTGTTTTATATTAAAGTTTCATTTGACTGTTCCTTAATAAAGTTCCATTGGACTGTTCCTTAATAAAAATTCAACCAGCTGTTCCATGCCAAAGTTTCATTTGACTGTTCCATACCACAATTCTAGACAGCAGTTCCTTACCACCAATTTTCCATTCAACTACTCTACAGGAAATATCCGCTCCTGTTCCATAGTACCGTTTTGTCAGATTAATGATTCCATGTAAGGTTCTAGTCAGCATTTTCATAGTACGGCTCCAGTTAACCAACAACTGAAACGTTACTATACTATAGAGGGAAACTTTTCCAAAATTCCAAGCAGCTGTTCCCTACCAAAGGTCCATTTGACTGAGACTCCGTTTCAACAAGCCCGAGTTTCCATTCGATGGATCAATTAAGAGGAAAATTCTGTGGGAAACAATCCACATCTTGACTGTTCCACATACAGTTGGTGGTTGTGTGTGATGGGTTTGTTCCACACTTCTCTGCTTGGAAAGCTAAATATTTGATTTTCATTAAGCTTAAAAAAAAAAAAAAAAAGTCATCTGTCTTCACATGCTTATTTATTTCTGATAAATAAGTTAGTTCTCAGTTACTGTCACTCCATACGAGGAATGTTTTGTTGAGGATGTAATATTTTATTTAAATATTATTATGAGATCACATTCCATGAGGTAAGTTAAAGTTTATTTCTTTCTTTATTTATTTTTTTGCATTAAATTGTTATCCAGTCACTTCCAGCGTTTCGAGTGCTGATTGCAGGCACACTGCTTCGCTTCTCTGGTCAACATGCTGCCAGTCTGATTGTGGGGTTTTTTCCAGGCTGGATTTCATCAAGCAGCATGTCGTGGGTCAAGTGTGCAGCCCGAGCCACTGACCCATCAAATACACCCGCTGATTTCTTTTTCTTTTCTTTTCTCGTTTTTTTCCCGCTTTACTTCACTTTACTTTGCCACACTGAGCTGTGATCATCTCCACACACACACACACACACACACACACACACTGCTAGGTTTGATTGTAATCTGCCGTTTGTTAGCAGTGTGCTGGAAGACTACAGCACCTTAAGGCACTACAAAGAACGGAGTAAAAAAGCCAGGCTAATTATTATACTGTGCTGTACCCAGTGAAGACACCCTTCTGTATGTTATTTGTCCTCTAAGCATTGTGAGCTTCTTTTTTTTTTCTTCCCCTTCTTTTTTTTTTTTTTTTTTTTTTTTAAATCAGCCAGCGCTCATTATAGCGAATTTATTGTTAATCAAGTCATCAGTCCCCTAGTACCTCCTCGCTGTAATCAAATGTGTAACTAGGACAAAAGACGAATCGTCGGCACGCTGTTGCTGCAGAGATTATGAATTTAATTAGCTCGTGCAGAAGCAGAAGTCGCAGGCCTTTCCAGCTCGTTCCGTGCGGATTCGCAGCAGGAGGTGCGCTGCCTGGCTCGGGCTCCCTGCGTCATGGAGCGCACACGTCCTTGATAAGAGTTTCACGTACACTGACATTCGGCTGTTCCTGACCGTGATCTGCGTGGGTAATTGTGTGTGAGTGTGAGAGAGAGAGAGAGAGAATATGGAATGTGCAAGGTTTCCACACCTCTAAGCTCGAACAGGGATTATCCTCCTCACCACTATTTATGCTGTATGCAAATAGCATCTGATTCAAGGCTGGATGAAGTGTGTGTGTGTGTGTGGTGGTGTGTGTGTGTGTGTGGTGCCCTTTAGCATGCCTGGCTCTCTTAGTTTCAGCTCGTAGTTTCTTTTCTTTTTTTTTTTTTTTTTTAAGCAGGCTTGATGCTAGGCTTGCCGCGAGTCGTGAAAGGGCTAAGAGAATAATCCATGCCTGCGTCTTCCCCCGAACCATTATACTCTCAGATAACATGCCGTTAGAAAGAGGTGTTTGTGTGTGTGTGTGTGTGTGTGTGTGTGTGTGTGTGTGTGTGTGTTTGGTGAAAAGATATTTACTGTTCCAATCTGTAACTTCACCTTTGGCCAAGTGAAGGAGACGAAAGTATGGCTTTGTATCTCGATCTCAGTAAATGAGAAGGAGGTGTGGCCTATCTATATACCAGCCCCAGTGTAAAAGGGGGTGTGGCCTATTGACCTGTTAGCACAAGTGTATAAGGAGATGTGGTCTCTATCAATCTCAGTCAAGAAGGAGGTGTGGCCGATCTACCTGCCAGTCCTAATGTAGGAGGCGTGGACTAACTAATTGTCCATTCCAGTATAGACAGAGGCGTGGCCTATTTATTTATCAGTCCCAATACAGAAGGAGGTGTGGCTTATCTACATATATATTTATCAGTCCCCTTTTAGGAGGCATGACCTGTCTACTTGCCAGTCCTAGTGTAGGAGGCGCGGCCTACCTCCAAGTCTCAGTTTAGAAGTAGGCGTGGCCTATTTAATTGCAAATTCCTGTACAGAAGGAGGTGTGGCATGTCGTCGTATTGTCAGTCCTAGTGTCGGGGGAGGCGTGGCCTATCTATCCACCAGCTCCTGTATAAAAGGAAGCATGGCTTATTTAACTAGATATATATATTTACCGGTCACAATATAAGGAGGTGTGGCTTATCTAGCTGCCAGTCCCAGTATATAAGGAGGCGTGGCCTCTGTGTGTCAATCCCAGTCGAGGAGTTTATTCAAATGCCTTTGCATCAGGATGCTGATGTGTTTTTTTTATTCATACAGTGTATTATTTATATCTCTCTCTCTCTCTCACACACACACACACACACACACACACACACACACACACACACACACACACACACACACACACACCTGGTCAGTGCCCTGTAGAGAGAATAAGAAGCGAGGGAGCAGCGAGTGCAGAGGAAGGAGGTGGTGATGTGCTGAGTGTGTGTCAGTGTGTGTGTGTGTGAGGAGGGTAAAGAGAACACTGCATTAATAGTGTGCAGTCAGAGCAGGTGAAGTGATGAAAATCTGCGTGTGTGTGTGTGTAGCCAGTGTGTGTGTAGCCAGTGTGTGTGTAGCCTGTGTGTGTCTCCACGTTTCCACAGGTGCAGTTTTAAGTGCTGCTGCTCTTAATCGTATTTGGCCTTTTAAAGCAGAGCTCTTAGTCTGCACTCGTCCTGCTGGTGTGAAACTGCAGACTGAAGCCTTTTTCCTCCTCGGTTATTTATATATCTGTGTGTGTGTGTGTGTGTGTGTGTGTGTGTGTGTGTGTGTGTGTGTGTGTGTGTGTGTGTGCGCACACTTGTAAACACCCAAACTCTGACAGCTTGAGTGTAACTGTGCCTATTTCAGACAACGGACTAAACGCGACTCACTCCTGCAATGCCGTTTTGATTAATAGATAAATAAATAATCTAATCTTATTTATATTTATAATATAATTATTTGTATTGTTTATTTCAGACTCTACACCACTCTGTAGTGATACAGTGATCGTGAATGGATGGAAGATCATAAGATGTTGAATCATGTGATTAACCGTTTTTTTTTTCTGTTTTTTTTCCCCAGAATACGCAGAGAGCATCGGCGACGGAAAGAACGAGGAGTACCGGCTGAGCGAGCAGAAACGGATCCTGGAGCTTCTGGAGGAGTTCTAGCGCTAGCCGATCAGATCAGATCAGGTCACTCCTGATCACAGAACTTTGCGTTCCCTGTAAATAATACCTTTGATAACTGATTGACTGACAGATGAAGAGTTTTTCCAGCACCGTGTTAAACGTAAAGGTTCAAACCGAGCCGTGTTTCTGTTTCTTCTTGTATCCGAGTCATTTGTAAATCGAAAAAGATGTAATTAAATTTTCTTTTTCATGCCACTGAGTGTCTTTTTTTTTGTTTTTTTTTTTTTGCTCTCAATATAGTTCATGCTAAAATGCTGGAAACGAGGATCTCTGGCTCTCTGCATAAGCTTGATGATGATAAACTTTTCTAGCTAGAATGCATTCATTCATTTATTCATTCATTCATTCAAGGTCTGTTTAAAACTGTACATAGGAATGTTTACCTCTAAATATTATTATACATAATATTAGCACAGTGCTGAAACTAGTTATAATTAGTTATTATAACGCGTATGTTTGGCATTTGCGTTATAACACAAATGCCAAACATACAGAGCTTCAAAGACGTGTCTCGGTAGTTTTTGAGGTTGCGAACGCTTCTGTGTTCAGGAAACAAATATGTCTATAATGCTTTAGGAATGTCTTATAATGTCAGGAATGTTTTTTTTAAGTCGTTATATGAAAAAAACGTTTGAGAACGACTGCTTGAATGGGAGTATGGACGGGTGGTGACGTCTTTTGTCATCATTATCTGTAATCGTAGGCAGGCTGTTGTGCTAGAAGAGGAATAAAACACTCCGTGTTGTTCTGTCAGAGGAAACTAATCCACATCAACTTTGGTAACAGAAACTGTGTTTTATCGCAGCACCATGTTGGGACTTGCAATGGAAATGTCTGGTGAACGAGGGTGTAAAAAAAAAAAAAAAAACAATTAGAGAACACTTCAAGCACATTACAGCGATGAGACTCTTAGCCGCAATAAAACACATCCGGCTATTCGTCTGTGAGTGATGATCTCAGCCGAGGTGCCTCTGGATAACTTTGAAGGAGATGAGAAGAGACTCATCCGCGTGTGTGACCTGTACACACAATCATTCACGTTCCAGGAACTCGGCTGGAGTTATCGTCACGTCCCCCGTGTACAGACCTGACCTCGCTCCAAGCCACCTCCACATGTTTGGGCCGTTAAAGGAGTTCCTGGGAGGCCGGTGTTCAGACATCTTGGTTCTGGTTCACTGAGAAACCTTTCTACCTCGATGGTGTGCAGTGGGTTAGTGCATTAGTGTAGCAGGAGAATATATAGAGAAATAACTTAAGTTTGTACTCTCTGAGGTGTGCAGTCCCGCTTTGACTCGAACACCCAACATATTATTGTAATAAGACCTTGACTGCAATATTGTAATTTAACAAAAAAAAATTATCTGCTTTATGACAAATTCAGGAAAACACACACACCACGGAACCGTGGCTGTGGAAAAACATTTTTTGTGTAGAGCGAGTTCACCGTCACCAGGTCTCTAAACGACTCTGAATTTCTCGTTCGTGCTCTTCGGTCTCGCTCTTTTGTTTCAGAAATTGCCTCCGGGCCCCTGGTGTGGATTTAATGGTCAATAATTTGATGTTTGTCCAGCGGTAATGAGCCAGCAAGTCTCACTCCTACGCTAATGACTAGCGTGCTGAGTTAGCGAGAACACACTAAGCGCCATCTCTATTCGTCTCTTGTTGTTCTCTAGCTGTTTATTGCTCTTTGCTTCAGTCTCGTCTCTCTCTTCTCTCTCTCTTTCTCTCTCTCTGTGTCTCACTATCGAGTGTGGGGGGGGTGGTGGGTGGTATTTAGCGGTTAGCATAACATTCAAACAGTTGAAGGTCACTGGCTTGCGAATGCGCTAATCCTTCCTCTGTAGAGGGGATTTTTTTTTGGGGGGGGGATCCTGTGGCAGCGCGGCGTTCCAGGAAAATAAATCTGTCTGAGACCTGTTGTCCATTAAAGACGGTATTTAACGCTAAACAAACAAAACAAAAAATCCCCTGTAAGACGTCTGCGGTGATGAGCCCTGAGCCTCCTTGCACGCTTGAGATATCGACTTCAATCTAATTGCTCAAGTTTGTCACGGTTGCCGTTTTTTTTTTTTATTATTATTATTTTTTTATTTCTCTTTAATTGCCCTGCAGAATAGTTTTTAAGTTGTTCTTTAATATCCAGAAATTTCTCCCGAGACTTTGTTTGCTTGCTCCTTCGTCCTCGTGGTGCTCTTTCTTCAGAGTAAGCACTTTTGAGAGGCTCCATGATACGTTCAACGTGGTGTTATTAAAAAAAAAAGAAAGAAAAAAAAGAATCTGCTTTAGGTGGCGGGGGGTAAGCGGGGTCAATTTAAGGGGCGGGGCAGTTAAGTAAGGATGACTCCCAGGGTCCTTGAGTGACAGGGGCCCTTAAAGGGTTTGAAAAGGGTTGGCTTCCTCAAGGTTGTGGGTTCCAATATGATGTACTGTAACCCACAACCTTTCACAGGGTTAAAACTCTCTGGCACCCCTGCTGGTAAGAATAAGTATTTTCCGATACCGTGATGACGGAGTGATTTATTGCTTACATAACTGCTTACTGGTTCCTAGGCATCACAAGAGGTGTGTGTATTTAGTAAAAAGCATTCAGCGTGTGTGTGTGTGTGTGTGTGTGTGTGTGTGTGTGTGTGTGCTGTATAAAGTAGAGATCATCATCAAACTGAACGAATGGGACAAGAAAGCCGTACTTGGCGCCCAGCATGAAATCGGCGTATGTCCCGGTGTTTATAATCGAGCCTGACTGGTATTGATGGCCCTCGGGTGCAACACCAGATTCCAAATGCAAATAAGCAATAAATACAGAGGGAGAGAGAGAGAGAGGGGCGATGCCAGTCACATCGCTCTGGTGGCACAGCGGTTATGTTGGCGCAGCAGGCCCGGGGTCGCCCCTTCACGCAGCCTAAACATCTGCTCCACACGCGCCTCCTCTCCTTCACAAACTGCACCTGTAATAAGGCGAGCCCTAATTTGCATATTAAATTGGCAGGAAGTCATGCGCTCCTCATATCAGTGATTACGACAGCGGCGGTGCTCGGGCTGTAATTTCACACCTCAGAGATGCTGGAATAATTGTCTTTTCCGCCTGGTTGAGTTGTAGCTCTTTGTGCAGCCCAAATTGAAACAAAACGCCGACCAAAAGGTTGTGTTAAAATTTCATCTCGGACTGGTTTATGTTTTTTCGATCTGACCGACGTGGACGTGATCTACCGGCTAAAAAAATAGCTATAAAACAGCAAAAATATATAAAAAAACATAGATTATTCATCATTTATTTAGCAGAAAGAGCAATTCTGTACAACCTCTCCATCTACCAGTATGCGTTCCAGCCAGTGGGAAGAATCCAGTGATTATGCCACACATACAAAATAACCTGAGCTCAGGATCGAACCCGGGACCCTGGAGCTGAGACGCAGCAACGCGTACAGCTTAAATGCATTTCTACACAGGGGGGCCAAAAGTCAGGATTCGTCTGCGAAATGGATTTAAAAATAAAAATCGCTGTAATTTGACGCGGTCAGTGTCGGCCGCGCTCGCGTGCACGCCGGATACAAGAACGCTGAACGTTCCTTAATGGATCAGAACTGACGTTCCATGCAGAGATGATTTCCTCCTTTAGTGCTGTAGATTGTTCTGGGCCGATTCTGAGAGACCACTGAGTTCAGACGAGCACGAAGGGGAAAAAAAACAGTCGAGCGTTGTTTAGAGCTGGGTCTGAGATTAAAAAATATTTTTTTTTAAAAAAAGATAGATTTTTTTTTTGTATCGTATCTACATTTAGTCATGAAAAGTCATTGTTACTACCCTAGAAATATGTACAATTCAGAAAAAAATTCTTACACAAATATTCAATTCAATTAAATTTTATTTGTATAGTGATTTTAACCGTTGTCATTGTCGCAAAGCAGCTTTACACAATCAAAAGAATTATATAAGTTTGCATGAGAAGTGAACATGTGTGAATCAAAATGATCAGATAGTCCCTGATGAGCGAGCCGAGGACGACGGCGACAGTGGCAAGGAAAAACTCCCTGAGATGTCAGTAGGAAGAAACCTTGAGAGGAACCGGACTCACCAGGGAAACCCATCCTCATCTGGGTGAGCAGGGATTGATCTGCACTCATACTGTGTGTTAGGTGGCAGGCGGTTCAGTATAACAGATGTTAATTGATGTTAATATGGAGGCTCAGGTAGACTTGAGCTATCGAGCGACTGCAGCCAAGTCAAGTGCACAGAGAAACAGCCGTCAACATCAGTCGAGGCCAGAACCGTCTTCATAGTAGAGTGAAACCGTCCCCAGACATCGGACGCATCCCAAAGAGACACACGGGGCACCAGGATGTGACGAGATCTCCAACCAGAAGCGGGACACCAGGACAAGTCAGGCAGGTCCAGAGGGCAGAGGGAGTCTGGATCACTGGCAGCTCAGGAAAGACATAAAATACATAATTTAAGCAAAATAATTTACTGTTAAAGCTAGCTGAAAAGTGAAAAGTGATAGATGTATAGTGCGTAGCTAGTATTGTAACATAGCATAAAAACGCCACAATCTGAAAATATGTGACATCATAGATAGATGGAAACAATGTTTTATTTATTTTTCAACTTATTATTCAATTATAACATTATGCATGTACAGTACAGAGCAAAAGTTTGTACACCCCTTCTCATTCAGCGATTTTTCTTTCTTGTGTTCTTTCTTGTGTTCTTTAGCCCAAACGCGTCTCTTCTGCTTGTTGCCTGTCCTTAGCAGTGGTTTCCTAGCAGATCTTCTACCATGAAGGTCTGATTCACACAGTCTCCTCTTAACAGTTGTTCTAGAGAC
>JAAGKR010006805.1:20096-40777 GCA_011419295.1 Clarias macrocephalus
GTTTGTGACTTTATTGAATTTTTTCACGTGTACATTCTGAGCACCAGTACAGTGATCATACACCTCATGTGTGTGTGTGTGTGTGTGTGTGTGTGTGTTTACTGTAGCAGACACAAGCCCCTCTGACTCAGGACAATTCATCTACGGAGATCCCGCCTACACGACCCGATTTGTCAACTACATCAAGGTAAGTCTTGGTGTATAATGGAGGATATGGAGGTGTGTGTTGTTGCAGCCGCTCCCACTCTGCAGTGCTGAGACGCTGTTCTTCAGCCGAGACGTGTGAAGCTTCTCGTGATCTAAACCAGCGAAGCTGCAGAAACCCGGTTGGAAAAAAAGTGTCATTTTATTCTGCAGCTAATTTATTACACTAAATAAAAGGTATATGCTCTGGGCGGGGATTCGACTAACATCTGCACTGTTCCGTCTGTAACCCGCACTTAGTAAGAAACAGTCAACATCACATGACCAAACCAGAGGACGTGTTACTGCTCTTAATTCAATAACTTCATGAAAATCATGGTATTGGTTGTCCACATACACTTTTTTCACTATATATATACACACACACACACACACACACACACACACACACACACACACACACACACTGCCTGACCAAAAAAACCTCCCTTTATTGACCTCCTTTAGCTTTGTGGTGTCCAGTTCACGAATGAAAATGATTCCTGTTGCTCCCAGAGCCGCTCTTTCACACTCTGGAATATGGAATATAGATGTGACGTGCTGGTGATTCAGTACATTCAGGTGGTCATGTGACTTCATTTTATCTCCACATAACGTTGCTGAGTCTCGACCTGAGCGACTGAAGCAACCCCAGATCATAACACTGTCTCCAGAGGCTTGTACAGTGGACGCTATGCATGATGGGAGCATCGCTTCACGCGCTTCCCTTCTTACCCTGACACGCCCCTTTTTTGGGAGGCCAGTGTGGTGAGAATAGGGCAAAGAAATGAATGCATTAATTTCAATTAGATAATCTTAGAACCAGTACTGTGTTATGATAATCATCGCGTTCCGTGGTGCGCTTCAACCCACCAGTGCGACATTGAAACCGTTCTGGCCACAGATGTTTGGAGACGCTGGTGCTGGGCCCCATAAATGGAACCTTTAGGGTAACACCCATGGCTCTGGACTCATCAGGTCACATGACCTTGCTCCACCGTCCAGTCTTTATACTCTTTAGCCTTTTTTCTGACAAGTGGCACTAACAATTGGTTTTCTCATTGAGACCCAGCTGTTTATTCCTGTTCTCGTCACATTGAACATTTCACTATTAAACACAAGCTCTGGTTTCTGCTGGTCTTTAAGCGATCTGATTATTTTCCCCAATCACATCTCCTGAGTTTAGTTCAGCACTAAACTGCTTCCAGAGTTTAATAATGTGTCAGAGACTTTTTATCCAGTTTCAGTCATTTCATCTCCTTTGTTGTTGTCTTTGCCTGACGCAGGACAGTAATTTGACTCTTCTGAAACACATGAACATCATTTCCATGAGCACCTGATACAGAAGCTCCTCACTGCATCAGTTGGCGTTAAAGCAACTGCTGCGGCTGAAACGTACTAATCACTGCAGTGATGATCCAGTCGGAGCCTTTGAGGGATTTTTCTTTGCTTAAATCTAAATCCTGTAGTTTTGCAGGACACCTACGATCCTTTACCCTTTATTACACATACTCCTATCAGACCTTTAGGTGCTAATGCTAACATTAACACGTACGTGAAACTGGCACACTTTTAAAATAGGGCACCGCGTTTCAGATACTAAATAGGTCCGACAACATTTTTGACGAGTTTCAGTATTCCCAGTGTCGAAGCTTTCATTCTCCATCTGTTATTAACTCGTCTGTGACATCACATTTGAATATTATGGGATTTTGTCAGATTGGTTGTGGATCTCAGTATCTGGAACTGGCAGAGCTCTCTCTGTGTGTGTGTGTGTGTGTGTGTGTGTGTGTGTGTGTGTGTGTGTGTGTGTGTGTCAGCCACTCTCTCTCTGTGTGTGTGTGTGTGTGTGTGTGTGTGTGTGTGTGTCAGCCACTGTGAAAACAAAGGTCCTTTATGATTTCCAGTCAGTCAGTCAGTCCCTTACTGTGATGTCACATGACATGTTGCAGCTGGAGATGATGTGTTCATGAGTGTGTGTGTGTGTGTGTGTGTGTGTAGAGTCGAGGTGTCGACTTTGACGAGCCCCTCAGAATTGAGGAAGACAGTAACTGGGCAGCCGAGCAATCGTGAGTATCTTTCATCCTTCCTGTTCTATTACTCTTCTGTGTTCTGTATGTTCAATTTTTCATTCCTAAATAACTCATAATCACACCTTAAACACCACTGATGATCTACTGTAAATGGTCAGTGTTAGGAGTTCACGCTTGATGGAAGCACCCTGCTATCTGCCTTTATTTTTTAGAGCAGCACTGAAATTTTTATTTTACATGCAGCACTGCAGTGTTCCTACTGAGCGATTATCTGCTTGCTGATGTAATATCCCTTATTCCTGACTGCCATTTCAGGTTAAATTGTATGTAAATTAGCAAAAAATGATATAATATCAAACCAAACTCTACCGTAATGTTAGCTAACTATGCATCGATCAGATGTGTCCCGTCGCATGTCTTCAGTAACGGCTTTATCATGGCCAGGGTCACATTTATTACTGAATCACCAGCAGATCTGGAGAACGGGCATTGGTGGCTCAGTGTTAGTTTTCTCACTTTACATGCAGGAAGACCTGGGTTTAAATCCCAGTCAGTGCCTCTGCTGGATGCAGTGCTGATCCCAAGCTCGGATAAAATGGGAGGGTCGCGTCAGGAAGGGCATCCGGCGTAAAAAACCTGTGCCGAGTTGTTGCGCGGATCAGATGGTCCGTTGTAGCGCCCGCTCGACAGGAGCTGTTGAAAGACTAATAACAAACAAGAGATCTGGAGAAATGTAGACGTTCAGTTAACGTAGAATCAGATGACATTGGACATTTTGTGTCACATGGTGATGACACGAGCTTACTGTACAGGCACCTCTGATTGGCTGGTGTCTTGTGACTGACAGCGGAGTGAGTGTGAGAGTGCACAGACAGACACAGTCCTCTCTTGACATCCAGGCCAGAATGAATGTGGCATAGTTGGGATTCGAACCCATGATGATACACAAACAATTCTGAGGTGGATCCTGCCTCAGGTATTGAGTGTAAAAACACTGTGTTTCCTACAGGTCAAAGGTTAACCTGATCAACCCGCTGAAGGAGGCCGTGGAGCTGTTGCAGAACCCTAACAGGTAAATGTTTAGCTGTTAACCTTCAAGCTTTACAGTTTACACATTAAAAATAAAAATTTACATCAAATATACCTGAGCAGGCTGGACAGGTTCTGTTTCATCTGCACCAGAGATACAAGCTTAAAAAAGTCACTGATCAGAATCCTGTTACATTCTGATATTATTAACACACACTACATGGAGAAAAGCATTTGTCCAAACCTGTTAATAATTTAATTCCAGTGTTTTAATCAGGTGACACCAGCATACCAAGACATCTTGGACAATGCTATGCTTTTTATTAACTTTGTGGGAACAGGCCATTTTCTATTCCAACATGACTCCGCCTCAGTGCAAGGACTATAAAGACTCAAAAAGGTTTGATGAGTTCGGTGTGGATGAACTCGCCCGGCCCTAACACAGAACCCTGATCTCACCCCCATCGAGCAGATTTGGAATGAACTGGAAGGGAGATGGCGAGCCAGACCTTTTTGTCCAACATCAGTGTCTGACCTCATAAACGCACAAATTCCTACAGAAACACTCCAACATCTTGTGGAGAGCCTTCCAAAAAGAGTAGAATCTGTTACAGCTGTAAAAGGGGGACCGACTCCATATTGAAGTCTGTGTGTTCAAATAGAATGTGAAGGTTTGGCCAAATACTTTTGTCCATGCAGTGTGTTATCTGTAATTGTGTTTATTTAGCTGTGAATTCTGTGAAATGTGTATTCATTTCCTTATCTACTCTACCTCTTGGTTGTGTGTGTGTTTATTCAGAGTGACGATGAGCTCAGCTGATTTGGCTGGAATTAAACTCTACCCAGTGGAAATGGTCACAGTGGACGAGTCTCTGAAGTAAGTCTCTCTCAACCTGTTTAACTAGAATAACGCACTGGACGTCCTATTTAAGGTTGTTCCACACGATGGTATCACAGGTTTATATTAATGTAATATTACTCATTAATATTATTTGTAATAATAATAATATTAATAATTTGTAGGGATTATTCATGTAGTCTAAGATTAATGATAAATTAAGTAAAAATGTTTTGTTACTAAACAAAGGGGAATGGCTGTGATAGACATGGGGAGTTTCCTTTTAGGAGATATTTATTCTTTAAGTTCTTTTTGTGGAAGGAGGTGACTGTGTTCCTTCAGTTCAATTTGATTCAGTTGTATTTGTATACCTCTCCTAACACTGGTCATTGCCACACAGCAGCATGACAGAATAATACGATTATGGGAATAAGTTTGGGGGAAAAAATCTGAGGAAATATGTGAAAATAAAAAAGTATACACGTAGAAATCAGAATGATCAGATCGTCCCTGATGAACTAGACAAGGGTGAGGGTGCTGAGGGAAAAACTCCCTGAGATGTCAGTGGGAAGAAACCCTGAGAGGAACCGGACTTGACAGGGACCCCATCCTCATCTGGGTGATAACGGAGAGCAGCGATTGATCAGCACTCATACTGTGTGTTAGGAGGCTGGAAGTTCAGTATAACAGGAGACGTGTTTAAGTTCAGATGGAGTCCAGGTGGTTATTGGAGGAAGAAAAAGTTGTGATACTTCTGGATGGTAACAGTAATCCCACTCGAACAAACCACCGCGCTGATCACCTTTCAACAACAGCACACCTTCAAATGTTATATTCCTCAGATTTATTACATAATTTCTATTATATAATAATAGTGACCATGTTTCTGATATATATTCCCCTCTTTCTCCTTCTCAGTGGTCAGGAGAGTGAAGACGGACAGACAACGCCTAAGGTAGTGTTTCCCATCCCTGTGCATCTATGCAGCATGTTTCCCATCCACTTGTGTACGATACAGCATCATCACATCATCTAATCATCATATCACATGATCACATCACATCATCATCTCTTGATACAAGGTTACTTAAATAGAGCTCGTTGTTTTACTCAGACATAACACAGCTAGGAGATTGTAATGATGGTTGTAATGATGGTTCTCACTAATATAACTAACAACTGAATCAAAGTAGGATAAAGTCTCAGGAGAGACTGGGAGAGATTCCGAGATTCCGAGTGGATGAAAAACTGACGAGCGCCAGGAGATTAAGAGTTATAACTAGAGCTGACATTTCATTATCACCACACTGACTCCAAAATCTATATTTTTATAATGAATTTGTAGTTTATTGCATTTGATTGCGTGATTGCATTTGAGGTGTTCCTCTAAAATCCTACCGGCCAAAACATAGATGTGAATATTATGTAAATGTGATCAACAGAAACACATTTGCTAAATACAATTTCAGGCCCTTTTATCTTTTAGTGTAACTTTTTTTGTTTTGAATTCAAATCTTTCAATGATCTTAACGATCATTCAGATGAAACTCAGCCAATTTAGATTTCACATGAAAATATATACTGTAAACCTGAAAAAGTGTATTATTCCAAAATGCTAAATTGTTAAGATATTGCAATATGAATGTGACATGGTTACGGACACTACAATTCTTTTGGAAAAAAAATAATAATTTACACAATTAATTTAAGCAAACATTT
Source organism: Clarias macrocephalus (assembly GCA_011419295.1). Taxonomy (NCBI): domain Eukaryota; kingdom Metazoa; phylum Chordata; class Actinopteri; order Siluriformes; family Clariidae; genus Clarias; species Clarias macrocephalus. The sequence continues at coordinate 25,899 of JAAGKR010006805.1, forward strand.
TTAATTAGTCATGTGCTTCAAGAAGCTTACTTTAGTATCAAATCATTTGCATTTTAAATGATTACTGTTTGAAGCGAGACAGTATAACCCTGAAAAAATTTGGGGGCACATATACAGTAAAATCATCTCTCCAAAATGGCTGAAGTTAGCAACTTGAAATTTTGAGGGGAAGCGAGATCAGTCACATCCATGTTCCATAAACGTCAGATGTAGCCTCTTCATCTCACACATCTTCTGTATTATATGCATAACTTAAAAACATGTAAAAGAAGTAATAGAATCAGCACCAGTACTGTGTTCTGGCCGTACATACGGGTAATTCACGCACTGGCTGGCAGCGCAGCATCACGCATGCTAGGAGCAAATCATCTTTAAGTTAGTTTAGAATTGTAATAAAATGTAAAAAGAATTTCTATTGGATCAGGATAAGGGGGTCACATACAGACCCTCCAGGGTCGAGAGTTCGATTCCCACCTTGTGTCCGTCCGTGTGCGTGTGCGTGGAGTTTGCGTGTGTTTGGTGGGTTTAGTCTGGGTACTCTGGTTTCCTCCAACAGTCCAAACACAAGCAGGTTAGGCTAACTGGCGTTTCCAAATTCAATTAAACGGACACACTGTTCTGTCACAGTACATGCGTGGGCAGGTGGAGTTCTAACTGAGGCTGTCAAAAACAAAGCAGTAACATGTGATCAATCTAGAAACGTTAAGGTGCTTTTATTCTTTAACTCAAATTAATCATATGACCAAGTTTGACCCTAATGGCTTCCCATAATCTGCTGAACAAGTTTTATTATAAAAAGCTTCTAGTTTGCTTTAGTGACCTTAAAGGGGAACGATTTTACAGGAATACATGTGGTACTTTAAAGATCGGAGGTGTGAGCGGTGGCTCAGGTGGCTCAGGCTCTAGGTTGTTGATTTTCAGATGTGCTGATCCGGGTTCGAGCCCCGCCTGCCGGTGGGATGCCAGAGATGATATAAAAGCACATGATATGTTACCTCTAACCAGTTTGCATTTCTTTATTCTTCATTTATTATATACACGTTTACAATACAGATAAAGCTGAGTATTTTTAATATCTGACTATAACTGTGATTAACTAGATTACATTCTTTAATCGACTGACAGCAGCAGTTCAAACTGTACACAGTTCATGCACAAACCCACAAACCAGTGTGTGTTTAGAAGGATGATAAATGAGAGTAAAACTGGATGGGAAGGATGGTGTTTCTCCGCCCCCTTTTCTATTAGTAGTGTTGAGGGAAACTAAGCAGTGCTGTGTGTGTGTGTGTGTGTGTGTGTGTGTGTGTGTGTGTGTGTGCACATGGCAGAGGGCAGTTAGCCTGTGATGGCGTATGAAGAGCAGCATTTATATGAGAGACGAGAACTAGTCAGCGACACACACACACACACACACGAAACACAAAGCAGATCATGGCTAATTGACTCGATCTCAGTGTACTATAGTATGATATTTTCCTATTGTCATATTTTATGTGTGTGTTTCTCATCAACCTGCTCATGAAGTCATGTCATGTTGAGTGTTGCTGCGCGAGATTACATAAGGATTCCTCCCACTAATGTTCACTTCTTGTCAGTTTGGGTTTAGAATAGAAATGTAAGCTTGACCTTCACGTTAAAGTTTATTCCACATTCTCCAGGCTTCAGAGTTAAAGTGTACGGTGTGCCTCATGTGCTCATGTGCTCATGTGCTCATGTGCTCATGTGGTCATGTGCTCATGGCAGTGTGCATGGGTTTGTGTGCGCTTGCTTGTGTTTGTCGTGTGTTGATTGATCAAAAACGTCGCACTTGTGGCTTTAGAGCGGGAAACGTACGATCTGCATTCAGCATGTGATGTGATGAGACTGTGTGTGGTGGTGTTATACAGTAGGATCCAAAAGTCCACTACTGTCCCAATTGATCTAATGCTCTCTAATTCTATATTTTAAATATAAAAATAAAGCTCCACAGAAAGGATTGTGACATTTGCTAGTTGGTTGTTCATTATGGACGTTCATTAGATTTACTCAGACACAGTAAAATTGGTACAAATGGCTCAGACGGGAATTTGGCTTCAAAGCAAATCACAGGTGTGTACGCGCCGCCCAGCCTAAACAAATCATCACATGAACAGTTAAGACCCTCCCATTGGATAAATACTGCAGTGATTAATGCGGTTCAGCTGTAACAAGTGAGTTAACCCTGACTGATGCAGTGAGGAGCTTCTCGTGTCTTACACAACCTCGTCACAAGACACATCCTGTGGGCGGGGCAAAGATGTTCATCTGCATCAAGCAAAGACAACAACTAAGGAGACTACTGAAACTATCAACATTGGGTAAAGAACTCATTATTAAAACCTAAAAAAGGAAGAAATGTGTCGCAAAAACATCCCGACTGTTTTGGGCATGATGGGCGATCACTTAAACACTTGGTGAAATCAAATGGTTAGAAAAAGCTACAGTAGAACTGACAGCTCACAGCTATTAAACATTAACAGTCACAGTGGAAACATTTCTACATGCACAATGTGACGAGAACTCAAGGGACTAAACAGCCGTGTAGCCTTAAGGAAACCACTTATTAGTGAGACTAATCAGGAGGGAAAAGGCTTCAGTCTGACAGGGAGTGTAAAGATTGTGGAGCGATGGGAAAAGGTCATGTGAGTCCAGACTGAGACTGTTCCAGAGTGACGGGCGTGTCAGGGTGAGAAGGGAAGCGCATGAAGCGATGCTCCCATCATGCATAGTGTCCACTGTACAAGCCTCTGGAGACAGTGTTATGATCTGGGGTCGCTTCAGTCGCTCAGGTCGAGACTCAGCAACGTTATGTGGAGATAAAATGACGTCAGCTGACCACCTGAATGTCCTGAATCACCAGCACATCACATCTATGGAGGGTTTCTTCTCCCCTGATGGCACGGACGTATTCCAGCATGATTCATCGGGGTCACATTGTGAAGCAGCGCTTCTGGGAGCATCAGACATCATTTTCACACACGGATCGGCCACCACAGTCCAGACCTTCAGCCCACCGAGAATCTTTGGGATGTTCTGCCAGGGAAGACTTTCACATCATCAGTACAAGATCTCTGGACTCTGGATGAGAATAAATGTTTCGTAATGTTGCATAAGCTTATTGAAACGATACCACGGCGGTAATCAAAGCTAAAGGCGGTTCAATGACATATTAGCGTGTGTGGCTTCTTTTGGCCGGGCAGTGTGTCCATGCACGTGTTCTCCTCTGTTAGCATCACGCCTTCTCGGCTTGCCGTCGTGTTCTCGGGCTGAACGTTCCTTCATCAGTCTGTCTGTTTTGTCAGCCCAGTGTCTCAGTAATGAGCCTGTGTGTAGTGTTTTTGGGAATCAATCCAGAGAGGATCACGGTCCCAGCAAGGTGTTATATCTGACCCGATCGGACCGGAGGCTCTCCGGCGGGTCTACTTGAGATCTACTTAAATGGATTTTAATAAATGTGTAATTGCTGATATTTTGAAGTTTTCTACGATGAGGCGTTTGTGGAGGGACTCGCTTGTGTCAGTGCGGTGTAATAGTCAGTAGGCGGTCTGTCAGACGGGGGAGTTTACACTTATCAGCATTTCAGCAAAATGACACACCAGCGTTTTTGAGTTCTATTAACTTAGGATAAAGGGAGCGACTGTTCGACTGGCTAATTTGAAGTCCCTTTTTAATAAATGATGATAAAAAAATATTTTTTTATTTCTTTTGATATAAGAGAAATAAAAGACTTTAGGACTTCATTATAAAGGAAGAGTTTTTGGTGTTATAACCGTAACACAGCATCACCCCACTCTAGTGTTGATTATTTTCCTATAACAGCATATGGCACATCATGCGAGTTGCATTTTATTTAGATAACGTAAAAAATATATATATATATCATATAATGATTTGCTAAACAACTTTATTTGGTATTCTGTATAAAATGTGATTATGAAATAAAACCATTCCTGGTAGTGGACTTGTGCTTTGGGATCTGACTGTATATAAATATAAGACCTGCCTGTGTGCCTATACGTTTAGACTCGACGCTCCATCCGTGCTAGCTCGTGCTTGTGTTTGCCAGCTGTTTTGACGTGTGTGTTCAGTTTGTGACTGCGGTGCGGTGGATAGTTTGTGTGTGGCGTGTGCCGTTTAATGAAGCGGACCTGTTAGGAGTCGTGCGGTGTCATTGTCGTTGAAGGACGGTCCGGATGAAGGCTGGGAGTTCCAGAGGAAGAGGCGGTATATTCTGAAACGGGCTCGGCTCGAGGCCCAGCTCGCCTGCCAGCAGTACACCTTCTATGTGGCTCAAAAGGTAATCCGCAAACGGTGCTGTAGTCTGGAGGGTGAGTCTGGGGAAACACGAAGCACTGCATGGGGGGGGGGGACCAGGAAACTGCATTCTCTAATGAAATACAGCTGCACCTTGGTGATTTCTACTTGATCACCTTCTACTTAATGTTTCATTAAAAAAAAAAAAAAGAAATCATTACCTAGATAAAGATAAAAGGGGCAGGAGGAAAAGAACGAGGATTCTTTAACAGAGAAACTTTCTAGGTTGGGAAAATCTGTTGTATATTTCTGGTCCAAAAGTTCTGGTGGAAGGAGTTCCATTTTGGTCATATCTAACAGAAGGTTAAGATGCTACTCGGGAAAAACCTATAAAATATTAGCAGATAATGTTAAGATAATGATATAAATCATTTGTAAATTATAGAGTAAGGCTTCTGAAAGTGGGGAAGCACAACATTCCCTGGTGGTCCATGGTTATTTTTTGAAACAGGATTTGGTGAAAATGATGAAGCTGGGTTTACGATCGAGTTCTTACAGTTATTAGCCAGTTTCATTACTCACAGAGGGAACGTTTCAGTCCAGACCTCAATAACTCAGAAGCAGGTTTACGTCAACTTCAGTCTAATGTGGAAGTGTGAGCGAGCGCCAGGAATCAAAAGCACTGCGGCTCCAATAAACCACTCTGAAGTTCTTACGCCGTTTAAAATGCGTCTGATTTCTGTTCTAAAGGGGTTTGGAGATTTTTTCTTTTAAAGCTCTCCTCGGCTGTGCATGTCCCGACACCCCTTGGTGTTATATTGCTGTACGTCTGGTTCCAGATCAGGAAGTGCGACTGGAAGACCCAGATTCAGATTTTTATCTCCTTGCGCGCATTCACGCGGCAGCTGGAGTTCAGCAGGAAGTTATTTTTTTATAACAGTTGCATAAACAACAGAAATCATGTTTTGGCATGTTTTGGAAGACAAGGTCGTGCAGCAGTGTCATAAAACAGATCGAGTGAGGGAGAGCGGCCGTACCTGAAGCTAGGTGTGTGTGGTATAAACTCAACCAGCCGCCTTTAGCTGGAGAGTTTCGCTTCTACTGACTTCTTTTGGTTTAAAGAAAAACAAAAAGCCAAATCTTTTTCTCCAAGGTCAAAAAGCAGAGTGTCATATGAACCTAGAATGATGAACTGTTTAAGGTTAACTGAGAAAGCTCAGAAGCTCCGCCCCTGTCCACATTTCACACACTCGTGCTCTGGAACCGGCGTGGTTCGGCATCATGTACATTCTAATATGCTTCTCTTCTTCTCACTATTTACTCTAGCTCAAATTCAAATTTCAAATTCAAATTCAGCTGCTTTTGTGTTTTTTCTTGTACACTATTTTGAAATACTCAAACCCAGTCTGTCTGGAAGAAACAACCACGCCACGAGTCACTAAGATCACATACAGTCGCGTAGGCGTGTGCTGGATGCAGAGGACACAAAGGACACCCATGTGGACACGGGGACACACAGAGCCCAGCTCGGGGGTTGAACCAGGGGTACCGGACCGTAATTTGGTCACCTTTTTGGTTTCGAGCCGAGTTTACAGACGGATTGTGACAAACTCATCTATGAACCTACCCCCTGACACACACCTGGGAATCTTGGACCCAACCTTCACGCACGCTCGTCTCATAATATCAGTGCACCATTTTCTGGACTCAGAAGAAGACGTCTTCTCTACCATCCAGATCAGCAAAGTTGTTTTCTCATCATGTATACGAGTCTGGATATCCAGTACGATGCAGAAGTCTTAGAGTCTGCAAATGTTCCTATGTATGTCTATTATGTCCGCATTATAAAGTACAAAACCATTCACAATTTCAAAACATACGTTAATAATTAATTAAAAAATAATATAACAGAACCATATTTGTGTGGATGTCAATGAAGCAGCATATAACATGAGAGACCAGAATCACTCATGTTCTCCAGCACACTCAGTAAAACCTAACAGCTGGTTTACTGATGGTGCTGGACAAACATCTTGGACATGTACAGAAACATGCCATAAGCAACGGTGCCTTTGAAAACCTTTCGGCCTAAAAGGAACAGTCTGTATCTGTTAAGAGCACAAAAGAGTCCTACAATAAACACAGTCAATAAGCAGTAGTGTTGGATACGGATGGGGGCAGTTGACATGTTTTAGAGCTTCAGTAAGGGCAAGACCAGGACCTTGTTGGACTTCTTCACATACATTATTATTATTATTATAACTATATAGAGCTTTGTGCTTTGGATATTAATAATAATCAGGAGAATCTGCTTGTGAAGGACGTGGTCTCTGCACGTGTGTGGTTTTCTTTATTGTTCATTGTGTGTTCTGTATCTCAGGGTGAGATGATTTGTCAGGAGAAGGAGGACGAGGAGGAGGAGGAGAGTCGGAGAGGGCGAGCGAGCGTAAGTGACGGTTCTATCCCTAATATACAACAACATGACATCAGGTGTAGATCAAGAAATCAATTAGAGCAAGAAAACAATCAATTATAATATACTTTTATAATGTGTAGAATAAAACAGTGCATAATGTTATTTCAACTGAACTCGAATACAGAGTGAAGCTCAGAGCCCAGTGTATTCACCACCGTTCGGCTTGAAACCCCGATCAGGTGAGAGACACACACACACACACACACACACAGGTATAGGAAATTGTTCACTAAAGGTCTCTTTGCAGGAGGCTGAATGTCGTGTGATTTTGTAACTCATGTACACTGAGATTCATTCAAACAGTTTATTGAATCAGACACATTTTGAATTCCACCATGAAAAATAATACCGACAGTAATGATGATAATAATAATAATAATAATAAAGCAGTTTTCACACCCATAGCAAACAAACAAACAGCTGCAAATCAATGAATATTCAAATGTATATTTATTATATGTAATAATGTAAACTTATCACTTCATAACATTTTTTTTAATTATTCAATTTATAGCAGCCATCCAGTTATTAATTGTTTGATGTAGCTGTATGAAATCTGTCTGTGGTACGTTCCATAATCACAATATCTGAAAGGTCAAGTGGGGATGGGGCTCAAACCAGCTTTTCAAAATAGTTTTTTTTGGGGTGAATAATATCTTCTTTTAAACTTGAAGTGTGAACCCTGGATGTGAATCCAGACTTGTGGATCTAATGAAAAGATTACGTCCAACCGTCTCTCAGTCGAGCTCAGTCATTGTGTAATGATTTGGAATAATCAGATGTTAATAATGTGTGGATCAGCCGACGCGCTGGCGGCCGTAATCAAAGCTAAAGGCAGGTGTGTGTCCAGGCAGTGTGTTTATGAGTAGTATTTATATCTAGCTATATCTAAAGTTCTCACCGCTTTGCCCTGTTACTGACCCTGAGTTACGTTGGTTAAACAGGCCTTTTAAACTTTTTTCGGGTAAATGAACCCATTTTGGAGATTTCTGGCGTCTCCAAGCTTTTGTATTTTTGTTGTTCCTTATCATTTAGCGTCACACTTGCATTCGAGGGGAAAAAACATATTTAACTTATTGACATTATGTCAATTTTATTAAAATAAGTTGAGATTGTGAACGTTCTTAAATGTACCATTTATACAGTATTTAATTCTTTTCAACTTGCACGTCTTACCTGACTGGAAATTCTGTCCTTCATTTAAATCTTAAAAAAAAATAATAATAATAAATTCCATATTTAATAAATATTTCCAGATATCATCCTGCTAGTTTCCCCAGCTGATGTTTTCCCACACACTCGGTCAGGTTCACGCAGTGCTGTCGAGAAGCTAGTGGCGGAAAAACATCTGTCCTTTTTAACTGCAGAACTCGGACACTCGGGCCGCGCGCCAGGATAGCGGAAGAGATTTACATATAAACAGTGTGTTTTTAAAGTGCTAATCAGGTTTAAACAAGAGAAACTAAATGTGTCGTTATATTCATTTATAAAGTGAGTCAATAAAACGTGAGGAGATTTTGATTTCCATATTTACTTTCTTTTGATTTGACTTTCTTGTCGTGAACTAAATGGAGACAGACGAAGGCTGGACAAATATCATGCTACAGCAAAGCTGCTTCCTAAACTCCTACAGAATGCTAACAAACAAATGCTTCCATGCTAGCTTGTCCACCGTTAGCTGTGCCCGAGCAAGCATTAGCCATGTGCTACATTTAAGCTTTTAGCAAGAAGATATCATTCATTTTTAGCAACAATGTCCAACAAGTAGATACAAAATACCATTAGGACCGCGCTCTTTATTTCTAGCCATGTTAGCTGAATCTGAGGTTAAGTGTTAGCTCCTGAGGAGCAGCCCTGATACAAAAATGAGCTTTAATCGGTAGCTAAGATTAACTGTAGTAACACACTCCATCTCACAGCTGTTTTTTAACGGGAGAAGAAACCTCGATTAACATATCATCTAGTGCTTATTTTAGCTAATATTAGCAACCTAATAAAAGTGAATATCGTTAGCTTGGTTTTATTAGTGTTGCGCTGTATAACACCTGAAGCATGTTTGTTTTTATGATGTTTTTTTTTTTTTTTAACATTCTAATCCAAATCTTTGACGTTTTCTTTAACCCTGTCTTGTCCTGCTGACTAACACACATATTTCTGAAACATGCTTGTTGCCTCCACCCACTTCTCTCTGGCCCTATACCGCTCCTGTGTGTAGCTCCGCCCCCTGTCCCGTCCTCCCCGTTGCCTGTCAATAGAGACACGCCCAGTAGGCCACATGACGGATCCATTCTGCACAGCGGTATGTTCACTCAGGAAACTACGCTGATGTCTAATCTAATCTAATCTAATCTAATCGAATCCGAGCAGTTGAGTTTTACGGATTTTAATAAAATTCAAAGTTTGAATAATTCTTTTCTGATCACTGTTTACCTTCAGATGATTCTCAGTCCTGATTGACTGTAGTTCTGAGCGCAAACCCAATCACGCTCGCTCTAATCTGTTATCGTTGCTATAGTAACAGCTCATACACAGGGACACAGGGTGTGGTTAATGTGTTTCATAATCCAATAATTTATCTACGGAATGAGTCTCCAGTGTTACTACATGGAAAAGTCTTCAGAACGGAGAAGAGTTTGCATTCCTCAGGAACATTACAAGCTGCATATGTCTTTTTCTTTTAGCTTCAAGAGAGACAAAAAAAAAAAAAAGGTCTGAGTCTGGTGAAAGTTTGCTTAAACACACTACCAGTCACAAGTTTGTACACCCCTTCTAACTCTATGCTCGTTCCAATTTTCATTTCTGTTTTCTACACTGTAAAGCTTCATAACGGCTCTAATCTGAGGTGCTGCTTGTTAATTGGTGATTTCTGAGGCTGGTGACTCTAAATGAGCTTCGCCTCTGCAGCAGTAAGTTTTGGTCTCGCTTTCCTGGGAAGGTCTTCATGAGAGACAGTTTCATCCTGGAGCTCGATGGGTTTTACACACACACTCGACACAATACTGTTCTTGGCAGAAACTGTTCCAGAACAGCTGAGCTTCATGTCTTAACATAACAACTGACTTAATTACCTACTTTCACGTGTGTTATTTTATAGTTTTGAAAAAAGCCAGTATTGTTCTAGAATGTAGAAAATAAATCCAAACTTGTGTCCAAACCTTTGACTGGTTCTGTGTGTGATAAATCCGACCTGGGACTTTTAATTTGACCTGAAATAACCATAAACAAATAAAACAAATGTTTTTTTTTTTATTATCATACTGTACTGTGGTGTAAAAGTAATAAAACACTATTCAAGGATCAGTTCAGAGCGCGCATAAAAACTATAGAGATGACTATTATGAGGCACACACACACACACACACACAGATGAGAGGAAGCGAGAGAAATCTTTCTGAAGGATTGTGGGACGGCCGTCTTAAACTGTGCCGTGTGTATTTATAGTCCTGCTGCATTGGAGAAAGGAGGGGGAACAACTCTCGACACACAACACTTTGAGAAAAACTAAAGCTACATGTCTGCCTCCTGCTTCTCTCTCTCTCTCTCACACACACACACACACACACACACACACACACACACACACACACACACACACACACACACCATCACTGTTCTGATGTGATCATGATTATGATCTCTGAATTGTTTGAGATGTCTTTCCCTTTAAGCTAGTCCACGCCTTAGAATTAATAGAAAGAATATAAATATATATATATAAAATCCTAAGCTGTAGAAGCTTCTGAGCCGTCTAGAGAGCTGGAGAGAGAGAGATCTGTGATGTTCTGCGGGAAACAGAACGTGCTCTCCTTTTTATTTTTAGCCTCGGCCTCCTTTTCAAGGCCTTATTTGAGGCTATTATTCTAGGGCAGCCACTCATTGCCTACACGCACACCGCACACACACACACACACACACACACACACACACACAGCTTTGTCACACTCACTTACGGTTCAGTCATGAGATTTCTCTCTCTGTGCTGCGCTCGGCTGGTTGTAAACGGCCCGCACTTCCTCTGCAGTGTGAGAGCCACGTTACACTCCTCTGCCCTCTACTTATCCCTCTTTTCATCTCCACAGTCGCTCCTTAAGCAGTTAGCTGCTCTTTTCCCAGCCCTCCCTGCGCTCCAACACGGCACTCCCACGTCTCTGTGTGTTATCGACATGAACGAGGTTAATGATAAGTCATGAAGGGGGGAGAGAGAGAGAGAGAGAGATCAGCGAGACTGGCTGTTCATTGAGACGAGCTCTCGGCTGCTGTTTACTCTCACGCGGGTGTTTATGGCCTCGATCTTTGCCCCGGTGTTAGCAGACCTGGCTGGAGCAACTCGACTTCCTTCTGTCTGGGACTTTGTTTACTTTTTAAACTCCTTGATTTGACTTCAGCAATGACAAGAACGGCTGAGAAACGAATCCTCATGGGCAGTGAAAGTGCGCGGGTTTCTTCGTCAGTGCGCTATTTTAGGACTCGCATCCTTTCTTGTGCATAAACTCTGAACTGAACAATCGCTCAGAGGATACTGGCAGCAAACAAGCCCAGGAGCAGCGAATCTAATCTGCACCTCTCTGACTCCCCCTCATGGCTGCTTCTGAAATTGACTTAATTTATTCCAGTTATGCCCCGAGGCTCATTTGAAAAGAATATGCGCATCCTAATTCACGCTCATCTGCTGCCTTTTTATTTATTTATTTATTTATTTGTTTGGTGACATGAGATGTAAAGTGGGCGGCGGTGACTCAGTGGGCGGCGGTGGCTCAGTGTGCGACGGCTCTGAGTGACTGATCGGTTCGAGCCACAGATCCCCCAGCTTGCCGCTGTTGGGCCCTTGAGCGAGGCCCTTACGCCTGACTGAAGAATAAAGCATTTTAATGTGCAGTTAAAGGGAAGCTCAGTGGTTAGGTCATTACACCACGTCCCACGTCTGGAAGGTCGCAGGGTCAAACCCTATGACCACCAAGTTGTCCCTTTAGGACCCTTGAGCAAGGCCCTTAACCCTCATTTATTTAGGTGTATAACGAGGTAAAAATGCACGTGGCTCAGGGTAAGGGCGACTTGGAGAAATTATATCTCGAGTCTTGACTATACCCTCCCTGGCCACTTCATTAGGTGCACCTTGCTGGTGCAGCGTTGGACCACGCCCCCAAGGTGCTCTGTTGTATTGCCGTGCGAGTACAGTGACCTAGGCTGAGATCAGAACCATCAGAAACCAGTGTGAGTTGACGTGCTCATGAAGGCATGGACACGGTCAGCAACAATACCAAACTGATTGTGTCCACACACACACACACACACACACACACACACACACACACACACACACGCTGAAGTTTAATGATTTGACTCCTGCTGCTTACCACAAATTTCATTAATCGCTTCTGCATACCTAAATACAGCTTCTTATTTTATTCTTAATTATTACTCCTGACTATAATTACCAATTACTCGCCATGGTGTAAATGAAAGTGTGATTTTTTTTTATTAAAAAAAAAAACCCTGTACTCGCACCAAAATCCAAAGCATCAGATCAGATCAGTGCCGTGTTCTCTTCTCTTCCCTCGCATCGGGATCCTTCCCCGTGTCAATAGCCTACTCTCACATGCTAGTTTAAACTGTAGTCTTCTCACCGCTGGTTGGTTCTGCTTTCTCAAAGTTTTCCTGAGAACTCCGAAGAGTCTCGAATCCGTGGATCCTCAGTTCACCATGAGGAGGAAGATGGAACAGCTGAGAGAGGAGCTGGAGCTCATGGAGCAGCTACGAGAGGTACACACACACACACACACACACACACACACACACACACACACACACAAATACACACGTTTACCCATCAGATAACTTAAACCGAGTGACATTTACATTTTGTGTGTGTGTGTGTGTGTGTGTGTTGTTTAGAGCATTGAGAGCAGACTGAAGGTTGCGCTTCCTGAAGACCTCGGCTCCTCGCTCATGGATGGGGTGGTGCTCTGTCATCTAGCCAATCACGTTAGACCGCGCTCGGTTGCTAGCATCCACGTTCCTTCTCCAGCAGTAGTGCGTTACCCTGAACATACACACACACACACACACACACACACACTTTGTGCTGAATTATGTTGATCCAGGAGATCTCCGAGGTTTGAAGATAAAAGCAACATTCTTGTATGAAGAGCTGAGTATGAGCGACGTTCAAGTCAAATCGGGACTCGTGATGAAATTTCTGCTGAGTGAACAGTCCTGACCTCCCTACAAGACATTTCCACATTTTTGGGACGTTAAAAAAACCATCCCCTACAGGGTGTGACTATATAGAGTACATACACTGCAGGGGGGTCATATAGAGAATATATAGTTATATAGTTATATAGTTTTGATATAGTTATCAAAAGTCCCAGTTTGACTCGAACGCCCATTGTACATTCTCATGCACACAGTCAACCAGTCATGCCAACTTTGTTTTCCCTGTACCCTCTAGCCCAAGCTCAGTATGGCTAAATGCCGGCGGAACGTCGAGAACTTCCTGGACGCCTGCAGGAAGATTGGAGTTCCCGAGGTGAGTGACATCATTTCCTGTAGAACAAAGAATGAAAATAGAACCAGCTTGGTTAAAATATATTGAGACGGAATCATGAACAGTCAGGAATTGGAAATCTCATACAGACACACACACACACACACAGCTTGGAAAATTGCCGTTTGATTGACAGAGGAATCCACAGCACTACCTTTTTGCATGTCTCCATGTCTAACCGTGAGCAGGAAGTCAAGTGCAGATCAGCCTGGAGTCGTCGTGCTTACTCATCAGTGTGTGTGTGTGTGTGTGTGTGTGTGTGTGTGTGTGTGTGTGTGTGTGCACATGTGCCGATAGTCATGATAAAAGCTCATGTCACAGTGTTGGTGAAAAACGTTTCCCTGTAAGTCTGCGTAAATGAGACGGAGCAGAAGAAAAGATTCCCTAATGAGTCGCAGAGACACGACGTGCAGACGGATTGTGATGTCATTATTTAAACAAGAGTGATTGTAAAAGAGCGGAGAGTTACTGTACTGTACTGTAAAAATGTATTATCGGCACATGTTTCATCACAGCTTTGGGCTTTCTCCATCTCACCTCGATTGTGTGTGTGCGTGCGTGCGTGCGTGTGTGCGTGCGTGCGTGTGTGTGTGTGTGTGTGAGATGTCTAATCAATGCTGCTTTAGTTAGTTACCAGCAGAGGTGGGTAGAGTAGCCAAAAAATGTTCTCGAGTAAGAGTAGCTGTACTTCAAAATAATATTACTTAAGTAGATGTAAAAAAGTATTCGGTGAAAAGATACTCAAGTACTGAGTGACTGTTTCATCATAATGTCCGATCATTTTATTTAGAAATTATAATAATTATATATTCCAACATTCAATGAAACAGCTGAACTTATCGCAACATGTTTCCTAAGGTTAGAACTTTACTGTACATACACTCAGCTAAAGGATTATTAGGAACACCTGTTCAATTTCTCGTTAATGCAGTTATATAATCAACCAATCACATGGCAGTTGCTTCAGTGCATTTAGGGGTGTGGTCCTGGTCAAGACAATCTCCTGAACTGCAAACTGAATGTCAGAATGGGAAAGAAGGTGATTTAAGCAGTTTTGGGCGTGGCATGGTTGTTGGTGCCAGACGGGCCGGTCTGAGTATTTCACAATCTGCTCAGTTACTGAGATTTTCACGCACAACCATTTCTAGGGTTTACAAAGACTGGTGTGAAAAGGGAAAAACATCCAGTATGCGGCAGTCCTGTGGGCGGAAACGCCTTGTTGATGCTAGAGGTCAGAGGAGAATGGGCCGACTGATTCAAGCTGATAGAAGAGCAACTTTGACTGAAATAACCACTCGTTACAACCGAGGTGTGCAGCAAAGCATCTGTGAAGCCACAACACGCACAACCTTGAGGTGGATGGGCTACAACAGCAGAAGACCCCACCGGGTTCCACTCATCTCCACTACAAATAGGAAAAAGAGGCTACAATTTGCACCAGCTCACCAAAATTGGACAGTTGAAGACTGGAAAAATGTTGCCTGGTCTGATGAGTCTCGATTTCTGTTGAGACATTCAAATGGTAGAGTCAGAATTTGGCGTAAACAGAATGAGAACATGGATCCATCATGCCTTGTTACCACT